>JAOVYX010007438.1:0-35879 GCA_035668315.1 Drosera spatulata | reverse complement strand
CAACTTGTCAAAACGTTCCTCGAGTGATGGTCGGAGAGTGGCAGCGTGGTCCAAGTTGATGGAGACGTGAGGACGGCAAGGCGACAGGAAGAAGACGAGGCGAACAAGAACGCACATGGCTCCTTCATCGTTTGCGTTGGTGGCTACCACGAGCTCGGTGTTTGCCAACTGCTCACATGTCCATGATCATGGCGAGGAGCATCTCGTAGTTGATGGAGCATGGTGGTGGCGCGCATCGGCTTCGGTTTAAACAAGACGGCGCGAGCAAAGGATCACGATGGCGCGGCTGTTTCTTGTTTCCTCTCCTTGCAGCGTGGCCTTCCCGGCTTTTGAGAATGATGATAATGCGCTTGGTGAGGCTCTCGTGGTGCGCATGGTGGCGGCTGTTGGTAGTGGTTCGTGGTTCGTGGTTCGTGGTGGAGGCCGGTACCGTGCTTGGTGTCGGGTGAAGTGGTGGAGTTTGGTGAGGAAAGCGGGTGAGTGCGGCAAAAGGAGATTCAAAAGTGGAGGGAAAGGAGATTTCAAAAATTTGATCCCTCGTTATATTTTCGTCAGTCTATTTTTATCTCAGTTTCGTAATAATAATCTTCCGTTAATTTATTCGTGTCGATTTAATCGTACCAAACACATTAATATCGTAATTCTTTTGACGATATAACTTTCTGAGACTAAAAACTGTTACGTCATAATATTATAACGTTGATTCGTTCCATATAAATAAACATGCGATCATAACGTCTCTTGATAATTAATCATTGTCGATTTAATTATCCCAAATATTTTATAATAATATTTCGTTCAATGATCTCAAATTTTTAGGCTCAAAACTGTGTCTCAAATGCATAATAGCTTTAACGATGTAACGCTCATCGTTCATAAATTTTATTTATACATTCGTTGCATACGTTTTATACGTATATTTTTAACCCGAAATATATTTTTAAATTCGTCAAATTTTTGGGTTATTACACAAATGAATTGTGAAATATTGACTTGACACGAGTATTACGAAATCACTTTATTCTATACCCTTCATGATTTTGAAGGAGTAATAAGGAGAATTGTGGATGGATAGTATGAGAAAGAAGAAATAGAAAGGGTTAGATATGTGAGTGGGTACAGAGAAAAAATATTGATTAAGAAGATGATGTGATATAAACTAAGATAATATTGACATTTTAACATCAAAACCTTGTTAAATTAGAAAACATTGTTATTTATTTGGGACATCCATTTTTAGTAATATGTTGTAATTCATTTGGGACAGGGGGAGTAAAGTTTTTTGAGTTACGAATCATCCGTGAAATAATCAAATAATATTTTTTTTCAAATTTATCGTAAAACATCAAATATAGTTCAATTTCAGGATTACTATAATCCCAGACCAAAAAATTTTCCAAAATATACTCCTTTCATCCCACATAATCGTAGTGTTTTTCTCTTTTAATCTTTTCAAAATAAATAGAACGTTTCATGTTTTGATAATCTTTTAACATAAAAAAATAGAAGTATCAAATAAATCTCATAGTGAAGAGTACACTCACTAACTCCTATCTAAACTGTTATAGTAATTCTCATTAATATCGTAATTTTTCTTCATCAAAATTCACACAAATCCAAAATTCGTATAAAATTTTATATGAGATCAATTGTTGTATTTAATTTAGAACGAATCAAATTACAAAAATTTGTAAAAATACTAGTAATTAGTTTACTGTTCCGCACGCTACACAGTTGTTTTGTTGCTTTGTTTTTTTTCACTTTCCAAAGAAACACATATTGATAGTAAAATATGATTAATGATGATTAAATTGCTCTAATTTAATTGAGAAATATGATCAAGCAACATTGTGTAACATAAATAAATTTTACGAATATGCAAAACATGGGTCTAAATCATGACGAATAATCAAAGTCTTGAGAATTAGATTAAGAATGTATTAAAAGTGATGTGTTCGCATGATAACGTATGATTTGGGCTATCCATTTTCGTTTGTTTTCCCCCCTTGAGATCTTTCTTTCAATACTTGTCCTTCTTTATTTTTTATCTCACGTTTTGTCTTACGATGAAATACAATCGGTATCGAGTCGGTATTTGATTGCAAATATATCGACATGTGTTTGATGTTTTGAGTCTCACTTTCGTTTTCTTTATGATGAAGTTGGTCATCTTCCAATTTCAATTTTATGTTTCTTGTTGTTTCCTTATATTCTTTGTCGACGTCAAATATCTTACTTGCAGTGAAATTCTGATATCTTTTGTTCATATCCTTTTCAGTAAACTTGATTTGAAAAATCCGTCTCTGTTCGACTATTTTTTTGAGCAATTTTAAGATTGTCGTTGTACCTATAATTTATGGAATTATCGATATTAATATGTTAAACATCATTTACATTATATATATTTGAATTTTCTAATAATTTTACTACCAATTGAATTCTTACCTGTTTGTTATCAACTATTAGTTGAGTCGGTAATATGCCTACCAATTGTTCGATTTCTCTATCGAAAAGAACCATCATGACGGTGGTGTCGTATTTGATCACCACTTCTATTTTATACCCGCTCGAGTATGTTTATTGTTAGTAACTAATGAATATAAAAATCTGTAAAATCGAAAGTGTTGGTTTTCATAATAAGAATTTTTACTTTTGAGTAATATTTGATCTGAGTAATTGTCGTAAACTAAGTTGTTTTTCATTTGTATCATTTTATGACGTCACTTCGTGCAAGCGTTGCGGTACCATGGATAAATTTCATGAAGTTTAAAATTTTTTAGCTAAAATACACAAATTACTAATATAAATGTTCATTTATATCGTAAATAAAAAATTATAAGATATGAAATAAGAAATCATATGATTAAAATGAATGGTTATGATTGGGTGTGAAATATTAGATTAAAATAAATAGTTGTGATTGATTGTGAAATATTAGATTAAAAGATATGGATGACTTTTATGATTGTTTGTGAAATATTAAATTAAAAGATATTAGATTAAAATTTTAAATAAAAAAGTATAAGATATGAAGTAAAAGTTCATAAGATTAAAATGAATGGTTATGATTGAATGTGTAGTATTAGATTTTAATATAAATAAATAATATAAATAATTAATCTTATATAATTAATTTTACAATTGATTATAAAGTATTAGACTAAACGATTAAAAGATATTGGTGATCTCTTATTTGATGCGATGACATACTGTGTAAAAATTCAGTGTAATTGTATATATTTGATACATTAGATTGGAAGCCGATCCTCACTTCATTGGCCCACTGCGGCCAGCAAATGTCGCTCGACGGAATCAGGGCTTCCGTTCTCCTGGAAACTCTACAGCCAACGCGACGCCGCACGACGGACGACAGCTTCGCTGCCTCATCGGCGAATCACTCCGCCTGAAACCGTCAACCTCATCTCCCTTGGTTGCTTCTCTCGAGATCTGTGTCGCATCAATGCAGATCTGGAGAGAAACTCGGAGTTCGATTCACTTCTTCGATGGATCGATCTTGTTGAAACCAATGTGAGTTTCTTCCCTGATATCTATCGATCTCTATAGTTGATTGATTTAATCTCGCTGAATCGCTGTTGCTTGTTTCGTTGAGATTTTGGTACTGGCTTTGTGTTGATTATGTTGTATTACTTCGTTTCAATTCAGCAAAAGTATTTCCTGTTGTGCATTGTTTCAGAACATGACTAACCGTCATATGTGCTTTGTGTCACCCATTGTAGGCCCGGAATAACGCCGGATTTATGTCTGACTTCTTTTATTGTCAATTTAGGGGTGAAGCTTAGGCTTCTGAATATTCTTCTCATGATGAACTCGGAGATGGTAATGTGACTGGGCATTCATGACCTTTTGAACTTGGATAATTATGGGATCGAATCAGAAATCTACACTTGTTTGAGAATATCTGATCACGAGGCCGGCACCGAGTGTTTGTACCGTGTCACTAGATTGAATTACAACTTCATGTAGTTTAGGAATATTTGTTTGCTATCTCGAGGAGCCTAGCAAAGAGTGCTTGTGGATTGGACAACATCGGCATATGATCCGCGCCCTCGATCTCCAACAGCTCCGTAGTGCCCCCATTGTTCTGGATCATCCAGTGATGAAATTCTACAGGCAGCCCTCTATCTTCTTTCCCTATCAAGCGTAGTTTCTTCACAGATCCGTAACCCCTGTCCGTGAACTTCTCTGCCCTTGATAAGTTGTGGACAAACCTTGATGATGGTCTCTTTAACATCTTCGCGAGCTCGAGATCCTAAAACCGAAAAGAACTTATCATTGTTAGCGGTTCTGATGGTTATGGATAGTGATTACAGTCTTTGCCTGACTATCCCTTCTTATATCAGATTAGCTTACCTCGATGGAGGAAGCTGAGTATAGGTGGGACGTAAACTCGTCCCCGAGGAAAATTGATGTACCGTGGTTCTCAAGGCTTCCATATGTGGAGAATCGAGTGTTCCAGCCAGGCTTCATCTGGGGCGATCTCTCGGAACTTTTCACAAGTCCCACAATAACAAATGTAAATTATTTTCAGGATCGTTATGACTCGAGATTTATTTGAGGTAATAATATAAGATATATTTAAGGTTCGACTTTGAAGGTTACCTTCTCTAGGACGTGAGATGGTTGATGTATGGTATCGGGGAGGAAAGCTGCGAGGAAAACAGCCACTGATATCTTCTCTGGGAAAGTCTCCATTGCTAAGGCCAAGTTCATTCCTCCAAGGC
The DNA here is from genome assembly GCA_035668315.1 of Drosera spatulata. Lineage (NCBI taxonomy): Eukaryota > Viridiplantae > Streptophyta > Magnoliopsida > Caryophyllales > Droseraceae > Drosera > Drosera spatulata. The sequence goes on along the minus strand of JAOVYX010007438.1, from coordinate 31,137 downwards.
TATGCCCATCTAAGATCACTTTTTCTGTAGAAGCAAGCGAAGCCATGAAAGTTAGCAACGGCTCGCTGTATTCTTTGAAGGTATGAACCTCCTCGATCGACTTCATGTTGATGCTAGAAGCCGCCATGTCCAGGGCTGTGACTCGGTGACCGGCCTTCTCGAGGAGGGGTTTGAGCCTGTACCAACACCATGCTCCTGGCAAAGTCCATGGATTAGGACGAAGTGTGTTGATTTCTTGGCTTCCTCATGAATTTTATCTCTTCTTCTGTTGAAGTATGTGGTATGGAAAACGTTGGGAATTCTTGGCTGAAAGGGATGATGTATCACAGAGGATGATGGGTGGGCTGCTGTTGACCATAGAAGTTGAATATTACTCCTGTAATAAATTATAGTAGAACCTTTGACTGGGTACGAATAGGAACTTTACTTGGCTTTCAAATCCAATTCAGTGTCTACTTGAAGTGTTTTAATCCAATTTTTACATTGTTTGAGGAAAGTTGAATAGTCCAACGAGCACGTATTGCTCCTGGTTGCGAGTTTGCAGTTTCAGTTTAACATTATGCTAGATGGTTGATTGCTTGACGTTACCAGCGCATAGCCTTCTGTTAGAGGGTCAATTCCTGGACGTTAGCAGCATAGTTCTTATTATTTGAGTTTTCTGTTTTGCTGGCTTCAATTTGGCTGGGCTGAACTGTATACTCAAGTGAGATTAAACTTTGCCATGATAATTGCTCATGAAAGAGTATTGATAAGTTGATTATTAACTTTGTAGCTCATTCAAGTTCTATCAATATGTGTTATAGGTTACGGATAGCTTGTATCGTGCATTAGACATTTTGCATGATGAACTGAATCTTACTATTTTTCTTCCCAGATATAAAGAGAACTGCAACTTGGCTTAGATTCATGATTCATCCTGGGGTAGAACAATATAGGGAGGCGATGCATTGTCACAAGATCAAATAATACAGCTATTCCCGCAAGAGACAAGGTACGCGATGAGTTTTTACTGTATGGCTTTAGCTATAGCTTTCCATTTTTCTCAGTCTTCTTATGATAGTAATACACGCCTCTGCTGCCAGTTATTATTATCTGATGCTTAGTTTGCCTTCCTCTATTACGGACCAACCTTGGGATAATGTCTCCAACTAAGCCGTGGTAAAATGCGACAGCATTGTCAGCTGGCCAATGCAGGAAACAAACTGTCTCTAATATCGGTATTGTAACCTGTAGCATGCTCAATGATGAAATTATAAACAGAACATAAGAGACCTAATGAGCATAAGTTCTGTTTATAGACTTGAAGTGATATGTATGAATTGAAATTTGTATATAGATAATTAGATATGCATTACTAAGCGGTTTTACATTTTATTTTGTCTAACTTGATAGTGAAAGAATGAGATTTAGCACAAACTAGTTTTTGTTCTGATGATCAATATCTGAATGCTATGTCAACAAGGTGATTGCACAATTCCTGTGGCATGCAAAACATGGGCATGTGATCTGAACCCTTTAGCTCTTTAACTTCACTCGCCCCAGATTCCTCGATCATCCAAAGCAAAAATTGAGAGTAATTATTCGATCTTGGTCACACGTGACATAGGCCCGTCTTACCGATCCATATCCCTTTTCTGAAAGTGTTATTCCTTTGGGTAGTTCATGTTGAAATACTGAGCTTGGCCTTTTCAGCATCAACCCTAGCTGCAAGTCCTTCAGGAAGGAAAACACGCTACTTTAGGGGCTGTTTGGTACACTGTTCAAAATTGTGAAAATCAAGCCATTAACGGGAATAGAAAGTCAATAATCAAAACAAAAAAACACTTCATCACATGAAATAAATTTTCATAAAAGAGATCTTTATTAGTATACTCAGATAAAACAAGAAATATAAACTGAAAACTATTTTTTTTAGTTTTTTTGTTTTCTGCTTCAGTTTCTCCGGCAGTGAAATAAAAATAAAAAACAGGAAACAACAACGATACCAAACAGGCTCCAAGTGTCTTGATGCGATTTCTTTTTATCATGTTGCATATAATTTTTCCTGTTTATCGGTTATGACTGAGATAGTACCTCAGCTGGAGACAGTTGATATAGCTGCGATGCCATGCATTTGGGTCCAAAGATGACTGTCGTTAAAGACTCCGCAGGGTCTCCATCGCACTTAAACTTCGAGTCTAAGAACCCTTCCTCTGTTTCCAAGATGCTTGTCATATACTGTTCAATAAAAGAAGAAGCAACAAACACAAGATAAAAAGGCTCTAAAATTCAAAAAAAATTCCTTGGACATGGCTCAGAAAGTGTAATACCCGAGAATTTTAGAAATTTAGAAACGAATATATAACGTTACGATTTTAAAATAAATCGTGCTTAAAAGTTATATATTTAAATCGAAGAAAATATTTTATTAATTAAATCAAATATGACGATGGAATATTTGGGATGATTAGTTGAATGCGTCAATAAACGTTACGAACGAATAACATTACATTGTTATAACGTTATAAACGTTGCGCGTAAAGACTATCGATTTAATCCCAAAAACAATGAATTATGACTCGCGAGGTTATATTTTCATACACGGGATAAATCTATCGATGCAAATAGATTTTTCATAAATTAATATTGCGAAATTTGGATGAATAATGGATTGAACGAGACGTATCGTGGGACGAAATGTGGGATACTTCTCACACACACCTAACCTCCCACTTTCTCCCACTCTCCCGCCCACCTCCACTCCTTCACTCCATTCACCCTTACTTTCTTCCTTTCTTCCACTCAAATCACCGCACTCACTCCCATCTCCAGCCATCATCTTCTTGCCAGCCAGTCGCTGCCAACGTCGCCCTCATCTCCACCATTAATCACAGCCAGCGCATCATCATCAACATCATCATCATCATTGTCATCATCTCACGATCATCATCGACGCAACAAGACGAAGGACAGCAGCAGGCCGGAAGAAGGAACAACACTAGCAGCTTGGTTAAGGGACATCAACGGATCCATTCGTGTGTTCGTGTGTATTAAGGATCATCGATAATCGAGGTAACCTCACTCGTTCGAGACGCCTCTTTTATTCGATCACACGCGTCCTTTGCATCCATGCGTGCTTTGAGATGTGCTTTGATAAGTTTGATGTATGAGGAATGGATTGTATGCGTTTTGATGTCAAATGAAGGATCCGTGAGCGTCGCAGGCGGCTTCGTTGACGTTCTGGGCAGTGAATAGTGGCCATGACCATCCTGGGTCGCGTCCGTGACAGAGAAAAAACTGGAACTTTGGCCAAACAGTACCGTCGCGCCCGCGACAGGTCTGTGTCGCGTCCGCCACAAGGGATCGCGCCCGCGACGGCCTTCTGGCCAGGAAAAATACATTTTCGTGTCCCGAACCTTAAACCTAAATATGTACTTGAGATATATAACACTTACGCATGGAAATATAACATCAAATGTGCATATACGATCACGTTTGACATGTGGTGGGGTATTTGGGATTGAAACGAACTAGAATATACCCTTATAATGTATATACTCTCACGAAAAATAAATAAAAACGACCGCTAAATGATTAATAAAAAAGGAACGGGGGATGTGGAGCATGATCCCACTATCCATGTGAACTAATGAAAAGCAAACAAATTAGAAATATCGTCTCCTTGGACTGATAAGGACGGCATTGACATCCCTTGTGGATTCGTTGGATCGTTGATCGTTTTCCTTGAAATTATTGAGAAAGTTGAACATGGTGTCCCTTCTTCGATCCATTACGATCATATGTTTTTCTTGAATAGCCTTGGTGGCTTGGGTTTGAGTCATTACACTCCTGTGTTATCATCTGAGTCATCGTCACGAGTGAGAACTAGTTAGGGAACGATGGGCATCCCCCATTCTCTTTGCATGCATGCAGCGGCTTCTATGCCGTTGTGACGGGACCACGGGTTACTCTCTGCAGGGAGACCCAAATTATCTTAATGCTGACAAATGATACCACATTGAATGCGCACAAGAGGTGCAAGACGACGCACAGAATAGGCAGGTGCGAAAACAGAATCTATTGGATAGCCCGCCTGACAATTGACACTTTATCTTATCTCTGTATTTCGGGTCGGTCATGTCGTTGGAGTTGTCGTTTCTGAGTCGAGTCATGAACTCTAATTAAATGCAAAAGAAAGGAATAATTCTTAAAAGCGATACAAAGCTATATTAAGCAATGTAAAACGATGCTGGTTGATATGCCGCCCATATTTTCCTATATATATAAAAATATTTTAGGGACTTTCGACGGTCGTCATAGCCATTAACGGAAATTCCCTGTAATTGGGATTCATACAGCAGAGGTTGTTGAGCTTCATTAGCTCACAGTTATGTTTTTCAATTGCAGGTATGCCCCCAATAGCACTTGAAGGTTTTTAGTGTGAGCATATAGACGAATCCATATACTTCGGATATTGTTTAAATGTAATAAACGATGTGCATATCTTCCGTTTTAATGGTATAACTAAACAAGTATTTGGGACTGTAAGCTATGAATTTGACTACTGTTTACAGTGTCCTTGACTTCTATATCCCTAAAATCCATTCGGTTTATTCGGTCTTATCACGGATCGGATTTGTAACGGCATAATGTCCATGTGTCTTCCGACACGGAAAAACGGGGACGTTACAAAAAGAGCAGTCGATGAAGATATCGTAGTCATAGATAGCAAATATGAACACTTTTTATCCTAGTTTCTAGTACTCCAGCTGGGTGAATGCTTTGGGATTCATATTGAATGATGTACTTTACTAAGTGCCCAGAAATTGATGGTATCGGTGATTCGAGTACTAACAATTACCTTATCTACAACGTAGGAAGGCTGATTGGCGGTACTGGACATGATAGCTGCAACATAGATGGCGACTTCAATCTTCTCTGGGAAAATATCGGTAGCCAGAGCCACATTGATGCCCCCATAGCTATGTCCGACGAGCACAACCTTCTCATCTTGTGGGAGTTCCTCGAGAAACTTGAGTAGCGGCTCCGTGTAGTCCCTAATGCCTTTGAGCTCATGAATGGACTTCATGTTGATGCCGGAGGCAGCCATGTCCACGGCCGTTGTTCGGTGGCCGGCCTTCTCCAGCAAAGGTATCAGCTTGTACCAACACCAAGCTCCATGGCAAACCCCATGTATGAGCACGAAATGCTTCCGTTTCGGTATCATCTCCTCCATTCTCTTTTCTCTATCTATGTTCTATCTTTCCTGATACGTACAATTCTATGGTTTTATAATGAATCATTTTGTCTGTTCTGCTATTCATTTGCTCTGTAGCTCTCAAGAAGAATGTGATGTTACTGTCTACTAGTTCTAGTGTGGGGATACCCTTGATTGAGATAACTCAAGCTATTGGAAAGGATAATTGTTACAATCAATGCAAATCATGAATAGGGATGGGCGTGGATCCGGAGCGGAGAAAATTTTTATCCCGTCCTCCGTTTCCGCTCCGTTAAGAAAAAGATCAAAATTTTTCCATTTCGTTTTTATTCTGTCGGATTTCTATCTCAATCCGCATCCGTCAAATATCCCGTCAATCCGTTTCGTCATATTTAATACTCTTCATTAATCTATAATTTTTTATGTTATATTTAGTATCATATATAATAATAATTGAAAGACGACGAAGATGATATTAGTCAAACAGTGTATCAAGATTTATTATCAAAAAAAAAAAAATAGTGTACGAAGATTTAGTACATGGAGCACTTTGATAAACGTTACACTACTTACACAATTTATTACCGCTCTAATCAGTAGACAAAGAATCAATTCATCAATATGATAAATTGATAACAATCACATATATGGAATTGAAACGTAAACCTCTCACCACACGGTGCGAAAGAAAAAAATACAACACATGAACAGAAGTTTGGGGCTATACAAGCGGAACCAACTGCTGTTTTGATTGCGTTCAAATATGGTTTTCCACATTCTGTTCCGTCCGATTTCTTCATTTGATTCTGTATGAAATCTTATACACATGTTTAATTTTTATGGATTTTAGATAAAATTTCCTACTTTATTTATGAGAGTGATTTTTACTATACTAATTAATGACGTGTTTATGGTCTAACAAGAAAACATTACATACAAAGTACTTTCTTTTTTTCATAAAAGATATGATATTATGTAATAACTGTATTATTCGTTATGTATTTTGATACGTTATTTTTTATTACTAAAAAAATTACTCTTTTTTATTAGAAAAAGTCACTCATTCCCTCCCATATATTATAGACAATATGTTGATCTAATACGCGAATTTGTATATGTGTTGAACTTTTATGAATTTTTTTATAATATTTATGTTGGTCAAATTTGGTCAACATACCCCATGGATTTTCATCATATCCCCTGTTAATCCGTGGTTTTTCATCACCCTATTCCGTTTCATACCGTGATTTTTACGGAATGGATCAATCCGTGCCTCGCCCTGTTCAACCCGGAAAATACCCCGTTCCTATAGGACGGAACGGAACGGATCAAGACGGAGCGGATTAAAATCCTCATCCCTAATCATGAATCAGGATAATGAAATGGACTTATGAAACCAAAAAGACAGTGTTATCATAAAGTTGCTAAAGATGAGAAATACTTGTCGTTTTTCTCGTTCAAGCATCAGGCCTGTAATTCGCTTCAAGGTTTAGAGGTTGTTTAGGATGATTGAATTTTGTTTTTAGGTTTTGTGAGAGGTGTGAGAATTAATTTGCTCTGTTCTCACTGTATAGTTTGATAATCAAGAAAAGGGGAAACTTAGATTACTCAAAAGTTGAGTATTGGATTGGAGATACATGTTCTGTATTTTCGATGAATAAAACTTAACAGTTTGAATGCTCTCTTTTTCTTGTTCTATCTTTTTTTCCCTTTTTTTTTCCTGTTATTTTATATATCGCTCTCAGTATTTTAAAGATGGCTTAAGCTTAACAGGATTACATGGGTCATGTTGTTGTTTTGGGTCGTAGCGACGTGGTCCCTCGAAATGTATGTCCAAGCCCAACGAACGCAACCGGCAATGAACCATCAATCTTAATTGAACGCCCTTTTTTTCTTTTTCCTTGAAAAAAAGGATGCTGTTACCTGTAAAAGAAAACGTCGATGGACCAACTATGTTGGATATCCGTCACGTGACAATTACCATGCCCAAAGGGCGAAGACCTGCCAAAATCACGACAAGTATGGTAGCGCCCAGTCTAGGTATCAAAAACGCCAAAGGTTACATAGGGAAAACTCCAGTTGAGCTCTATATTGCACTCGAACATTAAGCAAAAGCCGAGTTCTCAATGAATAAGTGTGCATATTCTTGCTTTCGATACCTGCAGCGACCAAGCAAGCTCTTCTTTGAATGCACTAAAATTGTAACGTCACGATATTTTATAACTTAAGGGTACGTGACGTTATTACTGCTACAGACCGGAGTTCATAACAAGACAAATTTACAGCAGGGTTTACATAACAGAATGTAAGAGAAAACAGTTATTACAATCATCCATAGTCGATCTTAGACTCCATTACAATCGTACATTCCAAATGTTACATATAATACAGAGAGACCCATGTCAGGACAACTACTCAGAAACTTCACCCTCCTCACCTGAAACTGCACAAGAGACAATCAAAGGAAAACAGAGAAAACCCATGAGCAAAGATTCACTTATTAAATCCCGGATACTGTCATGGGTTGGATGTCACGTGCTATAATCCTGTCACCTGCCATAGCACGTCACATTGGGCAATATATTGAAACCCCTTTTTCTTTTTGTTATCATTTTCATTTGACCCCGATCATTCTATTAAGCATTCATTTGTGACCCCACCACGATATATCTCATCTAACTTTCTAATCAGTATTATTCCCATTACTGAAGCACGTAGTACAGTAATATTGATTTTCACAGTTAGGCCTCATCATCGAAGGAAGGTTAGACTATTTTCCTTTTCCTTTTTCCAATTGCGACCCAAGAGCCATCAAAAGGTATCTGTCCCTTACCGGTGCGACCATAGGATACTCAGGGGGTACCATTTCTCTCCCCCCGTGTGACCAAACAAATAATCTAAGAAGCATCCGTCCCTACCAATGCGACTATAGAATCCTCAAAGGGGTACCATTCCTCTCCCCCACGCGACCAAGAACGATCTAAGGAGTCTCCGTCCCTACCAATGCGATCATAAAATCCTTCAAGGCATCATTTCTCTCCCCCATGCGACCAAGAACGATCTAACGGGCCTCCGCCCTTACCAATGCGACCATAGAATTCTTCAGGGTACCATTTTTCTTCCCCATGCGACCAAGAACGATCTAAGGGGTCTCCACCCCTACCAATACGACTATAGAATCCTCCAGGGTACCATTCCTTTCCCCCATGCGACCAATAACGATCTAATGGGTCTCCGCCCCTACCAATGCGATCATAGGAACCTCATTTTCATGTCCAATTAATTGTATTATATATCGTATTTATTGACGGTTTCATTTTAATAAGTACATTCTAAATTCTAGTTACGGTCATATCGTATTATCGTATAACCGTTACTCAAACAGTGATCATCAACCCATACGGTCACTCCATACATCACCCTCATCTCCTAAACTCACCGTAACCTGCGGATCATCGTTTCAGTACAGTCCCAAGCTCCATCAATTCACATCATCAATCCATCCTATACACGTAACACATACAGTCTCAGATCCACAACCAAGAATCATCACATTAAGGATATTTTGATGGGGTTGGGTTACCTCATGCGAGAGAGGAGGGAAGCGGCTGCGATGGCGGCGTGACTGGCGACGGCTGCAGATAGTGGGTGGACGGGAGACTGTGGCGGTTGGTGGTGGCTGGCGATCGGCGACGGCTAGTGGCTGAGGTTGGCGAGGCTGGGCGGCTGGAGGCGGCTGCAGCTGTGGCGACGGAGAACGGCAAACACGGCGACGGTATGGGCGGCGACTGTGGCAGTGGAGGCGGTGACTGCTTTAGGCGGCGACGGGCAGTTGAGTGGCGGCGATTGCGGCTGAGCGGCTGGAGGCGGCTGCAACCGTGCCGACGGAGAACGACGGACGCGACGACGATTTGGGCGGCAGCTGCGACTGTAGCCTTGGCCGTCGATTGTTGCGAGATGGGGGAGGTAGAGGCGGCGCGGCTGGCTGGGGAAGAGAAAAGGAGTGGAGGGAAAGGAAGAGGGGAGGGAGGAAGGAGGAGGGGAGACAGCACGGCGGTCGACGGCAATGGGTGGCAGGCGGCGGCTGGCTGGTGGTGATGAGGGAGGAGGCTGAGCGGGGAGGGAGGGAGAGTGAGGGAAAGAAAATGAGGAAGGAAGGAGGTGGGGGAGATCGGGGAAAGGATAAGGAGGGACACGTGTCGTCCCATAATTGATCGGATTAGGATAGTTTGAAATTACGTTATCCTTTAGATTTATATTTGATATGATTATTTTAACTGTTCGTCTAACTAAATATATGAAAATTCTCAAAATTTTATAACGAGTTCGTATTTATAGTTAAAACGATAATCTAAAAAAATAAATTTTCTCAATTTATTATAAAAACAAAACAGCGTTGAACCAATGAAGTCTCGATATTCATCAAGTAGAACGCCGGAAAACCAGTCAAAATGACGATCAGTATGGGAGTCTTCTATGTGGGAAACAAAGGCGCCTGATGTTACATCGCAGAAATCCATTCAAGCGCTACATTGCATTCAAACATTAAGCAAAAGGCGAGTTCTCGACGAAGAAGTGACGGAATATTCTCTTTCAATGACCATTCTTTTCTTTGAAGGTACCACTCTCGCAATGTTAGTATTCCTCAAACAACTGAGAATCTGTTCATATTCTCAGCTTTTGTGCAGAGGCATGATCTGTGATAAGTCTGCAACAAGGATCTTTGTCTTTCTTTTATTTTTTGACGCCTTTTTCTTCTTTTTGATTGTGTTTTGCTGGTCAGGTTGAATCTTCCACTAAGAGGGTTCCCATGCACGAAATGATTCATACATATATGGCACTCATTGATGGATGACTCATCTTGCACAGCCTTTGATTCTCCTTTTATGTTCTGCTCATAGGGGCCACTATCCAATTGTGGGGATGATTCAGGGACCAATCGTTGCATCAAGATGAATAGTTATATGAAGATTAATAGCTACTATCCTGTCCGTCTTGATAGAATCTTTGTATGTCGAGTCCGTGTAATCATCTTACAGCTACGAGCCTGATTTCTTCGTTGATGAATATGATCTTAGATGATTGGTTATACTCCCTGTCCAGTCTGTTCCAACATACGAATTTATGTGTATATTGAATTTGTATGGAATTTGATAAAGAAAATATATTTTTTTTTTGTGATAGTGGGGTTTACTATTACAGTTATGTTAGTATATATTTTGGTTTACTATTTTTTTTGTGATATGTTAGTATATATTTTGGGATGGTCTAAATAGAAAAATGTTATATATATATATATATATATATTATGAAACGGAAGGAGTAATAGTTTGAATCTGATTCGAATGGGACGTACACAGGTTTATCCTTATTATGATATAGGAAGATTATCTCTTGATGCCTTAAAAGAAGATATCAAACTCTAATTACTGAAATGATCGGTTATCATTTGAGACAATTTTTTTTAACTTGTATAGACGATCATACAAGCTTTAAACTGAGTACGGAGTAATTTTTTAAGCAGGTGGGGCCAGGAGGCTGAACGTTGAAGAGCGTGGATGTGGCGGCGAATCTCATGAGAGCATGAGGAACCAATAATGGCAGAATGAACAATGAAAGTCGAAGATGAAGTGCTGGTCCTGCTGGCTCTCACCGGACGGCACGCGCGATCAGGTGCTGACTGTGAACACAGTTACGCAAACACCACAGTCCTTGCCACCTTTCCCTGAATGGATTCAAATTCATCTGAGAGTGAATTTGTCGAAATAAATTTTGATTTATATAATGAAAAAATAAATTATTGAAAAGTTTCAAATGAAAGTTTTTTTTATGTTTTGGTTTTATTTTGATTTTTACAGTTCACACAGCATAATAGCAATTCACAGAGCATGATATGCAGTTTACAATCCAAATAAGACCAAACGGAAAACTTGTATTTAAGATTTTTGATCAATTTATCTTATAATGAAATGATTAAATAAAATATTTATAACAGAGAAATTATTTTCTTATATCTTAAACTGATGTAGAACTCTTGATTTCGTAGATAAATAAAAAAAATTTATTTATTATTGAGTTAATTTTTTCCGACCAAGATATGAACACAGCTGAGGCTCGATACCAGTGGGGAACGGTCGAAGGCTGGAAGGGGACTAAATATTCACTTTTTACACGTTTCTCCTCAACAGCTACCACATGGTAAGCTTTATCCTTTCTTTTTTCGATCGAGTCTGTAATCATTGTCTTTGAATGGAATCTTCTTTTGGCTCCAACTCCTTTGTAGCAAAGCACAGTTTTTGTTTTTAATCACCAAGTAGTATCACTATGAATATCTGGTAACACAGTATAGTATCTCTAATAGTATGATAGGAGTACATGACTGAACTATTACCCAACTACGCCAAAGTTGCTCTCATTCGATAGTTTGTGATCGTTGCGAATCTTTGCTAGTTGTGTCATAGGGTTCAAAGTTCAAACAGAAGTATTCTATACAATTAAACTCAATTTTATCTCGAAATGTTATAATGCTGGAGCACTACTATATTGCCGTCACCAAAATCATGACTCTAATAATGTGGACTCACTCACTTTCATAAGCTCAGTTCAAATTCTTAAAAAAAGTAAAAGAGTGACTGATCACAAAAATGGAAACCAAAAGAACCAAAAAAACATTTTATGATGACGAATCAAAGTATAGAGCACCATCATGATCAACAAAGCAATTCCACTCACATTATCATGTCAGAATATCACCCATATATTGATGATATTCCTTCCAAGTTCCTTCATGTATATATGCATTTATTCCTTCAAAGATTCCTCACTATCCCTAAAAGAAACTCCTTCAAAGGCAACTCAAGTTCTATCATGTTTGAATCCATTTCCTTCAGCTTTGCCATCCTTGATCAAAAGATCATTCTTCCGCTTTGAATCCGTTTTCGCTTTCGCTTTTGGTCTCTTCGCTTTGGGTTCTTATTATTATATCTTACAAGGATGATGCAAGAACTGTTTGGAAGAGCTACAACAACCACTGGACTACTAGGATCAGATATCGGTGAGAGGAAGATATCCATCGCGGAAGCTCTTCTCCTACAATCCTCTCCTCATTTGTCGTATCCTCCTAATCCTCGCCCGCCATCCTTCCCTTTGCACATCTCTACAACGATCACACCCGTCGTGACAAAATCCACCCCTAGCTCGACAACAACACCACCAACAACAAACTCCGAGGCACAAAATCTGAAATGCCCTAGGTGCAACTCCACCAATACAAAGTTCTGTTACTACAACAACTACAACCTCACACAGCCGCGTCATTTCTGCAAGACATGTAGGAGGTATTGGACCAAAGGTGGCGCCTTACGCAACGTCCCCATTGGGGGTGGTTGTCGTAAGAACAAGTGTTCCAGCCCCTCGTCCTCTTCGTCTTCGGCAGGAAAGTCATCTGCCGTCAGGGCGAAGATGGCCCCACCTTTGTCGTCCGACTTTGCACGACAAGGTCTTATTGGGAATGTGTTCGATCAGGATCTGGCATCAAGCCAAATGTTTTGGCCTTCACCTCAAAATTCTCACATATTGGCTTTGCTGAGGGCAGCACAAAACCCTAACCCTAACCCTAACCTTAGCACTAACATGTCCAGTGCTTTAACTATCAAAAGTGAAGGAATGATGATGAGAAATGAGGATATTGGGATGATGAGTCCATTGATGACTGTCGGATCTCGAGGATCCGAGCCATACAACAACCATGCCTCCACTGATCCTGACAACAACCGAGCCATACAGCATGGAATTCTTCCTAGAGAAGTTCAAAGCTCGACGATCCAACCAAGGCCGGTATCCTCGTCTACTTACGCTTATGGTAATCATCCAGCAGCCATGGTTCTAACCAACAACTTCGGGTCTAAATCATCATCTTCTGCTACATCCTCCTCGTCCATCTTCGAGCCATCTCCAGTGAATCATGCAGGCAGTGACATGAGTTTCATCAATACTTCCCTATCTTGGGCTAACCACTCAGCATCTCACGGTGCACATCCTTGAAGAATTTTACCATGGGATAACTTTTTATCATCTTTCTTTTTTGTGTGTTCAGCTTAACCTTTTAGTCCCTTGCTCTTTGCTAGGCAGTTAACTTTGGTTCATTGTTTAGGTCAAGTAGAAGCTTGTTTGGGGTTTGTGGGTATAGCTAGCTGGGGGAAAATGGCACTTTGGTATACCTAGCTAGGACCTCATCTCATTCATCTTTGTTCTGAATTCAAGTACTAACATTTTGGTGTCTTTTAACTGCTCTATTCAACGAGTTCCGACAGTTTGAATCGCATTACAATCGCGCTGTATCCTTCAATCAGTGCACAATAGTTCATGTTCAAATACTATGGATTTTTGCTAGAAAGCATCAAGACAGTTTGATAGATGTGTCCAATTCACAAAGTACCATCACTACACCGTCTCTTTTCTTTTCACCTGAATTACGTATCTTTATTCCGACAATCATGTCGTTCTTTCAGATTCTAGTAAAGAAAACGAGACTGCTGCATGAGCCGAAGAGATTAGGAGCATAACGCTTTGCCACACAGCAGGACGTTATCAGGAGGGGGATACTCCATCAACAGGCTCTGCACGTCGTCCCAAACCCTAAGATGCAGTTGCTGTCCTAGGTACTGTCTCGCCAGATTGCAGATCGTAGATTCCACATGCCCTTGTTGTCCAATGATGCTAGTACAGCGCTCCATGAATTAGGATGCACCTTGCAAAAGAGAAACATGGGTTCTATCCATATAAACTGGCCAACAAGTCGCTTAAGTTGATGAAATGAGAACAGAGTCGGCTAGAACCAGGATATTCAACATATATGAAAAAACGATGGAGTTCTGTGATATTGACATCACTTGATAGAACTTCGTGAATTATGCGACAAAGAAGGTTGAGGTAGAAAGGTGCTATAGCTAACCTGGACCGTGAGCCTCGAAACAGCATCCACCTTATTGTAGCATTTTCTCAACCCAGGACTCCACTGATTATAACCACATCTAGAAATTTTTACCAAGGAAGCAGTAGCCAAAGAGGTAGGTAATAAATTAGAGATCTAAGTTTTCCAAGGGGCATTATTCATATAAAAGGACATAGCAAAAAAATCAAATGCAATGGTATCAGTGAGGCATAACTTGGCGGCAGAGAAAACAGGCCAGTTAGGATTTACACTTGCCAACAGTCCAGAATTATACTGCATTCGAGAAAGCGAAGAAGAGAAGGATTACCCAACTGTCCAGAAAGCCGCACCATCAAGATGCCAAGACTGGATGGTATTTTCATCATTTTGGAATATGATTTCAGTAAAGTAATGCAGAGACATATTAATAACTGAAGTGCCGAGAATTGCAGGTTGAGGCATTGGCTTATCTGTGATAGTGCTAAGGTTGAAGACACCAGTAATGTTGAAGTAGTCAGCAAGCTTCAATGGTGTATCTGGGTTGAAGTAAGACACGCTGTTAACAGCATAACGCAACTTCCCGTCTATATTCGTAGCAGAATTTCCCAGGATTAAGGTTCTGTTCGCGGCTATTGCCCCGTAATGGAACGACCCTTGTGGATTTGGTCTTGCTGCATTGGCCGTCAGATTCCATCTTTACGAATCCAAGAGGTGAAAAAGAAAAAAAGGGAACAAAAAATGTGTTAGGATGCAGCTGGAGACAGATAAAGACTCCATCATGAACAGTAAGAATATTGGCATATAAGCATTAAGCTGATTAACTAGGTGCTTATTCAGTTTGCCTACAAGATGAGAAATAAAAAATCCATAACAATCAACTAAATCCAAACCGTTTTCAGCTGTTTCAACTCACATAATTTGGTTTAAGTTCGTTACATGGTTCTAACCACTGTAAACCCCTCAACACACCTCTATCATGATAAAGGATGTGAGTCTCTTGGGAAAATTGCATATCTGATAGTCCTGGCCTGCCACTGCCACATTGACCAGTCAATCTGGTAAGTGGGACCGCCAGGAAGCGGTCCGGAGGCAAGCATACGAGAACTGAGTTTGGTACTTGTGAAACGAGATGAGTCAACAATGTAGTAGTCCTTCACCGTTTTGTTTAAAGCGACCAAGAATGCCATGGACTGACCAACATGAATGTCAACTTTGTCATACACATTGTGAATGGTATGCGAACCTTCAACTTCAACAAGTTTTACTCTGTGATTCTGAATTCTGAAGTTGATTGATGTCGTTAATCCCACATTTGAAACCCCAAACAGCTATGTCTTCCCTGTGGGAACAAAGTAAATATCCTGACTACAAAGTAAATATCCTGACTTACAAAAAACATTGTATTCCGTCGTATTAACGAAAATACGAAAAATTTAAAAACTTTAATATTAACGACGTATTCCGTCGCTAATATATTTCATTGGTAAAAAATAACGACGGATCCGTCGCTAATAGTATAAATATAAACATTGTTTTCGGTGATGATTTATGAGTTAAAATTTTACATATTGTAAATATTTTTGGATTTCGTAATAGTTGAAATGTTAACTTATGATAAGGTGTTGTATTTCATAAAATTATAATGAAAAAACTACGTATTATTAAAAACTCGTAATAATACATATGTTGCACATGATATAAGATGTTATATATATAACAAAATTTGAAACATATAAGGTGTTGTACATGATATTGTTGTTAAATGTATCATGTATTATAAATGATGTCCTCATAAAATTAAATTGAAAGTAATTATGAAAAAGATGTGAACGATGTAACAAAAACATATAAAAAAATACGAAAATTTATGAACTTCAATATTAGCGATGGATTCCGTCGCTAATTAATGCAAAATGTTTATTTTACCGACGCATTCCGTCGCTAATAGCTAGAATGCAAAAATTCATGCAAAAAGTTAGTAAGGCAAAAACTAATTACATTTGCGACGGATCCGTAGCTAAATATCTTTAGCGACGGATTCCGTCTCTAATGAATGTAATTATTAAATTCTTTTTAGTTATTAACGACGGATCCGTCGCTAATAGTGTGAATGCAAATTTTTCATGCAAAAAGTTACTAAGGAAAATACTAATTAAATTAGTGACGGATCCGTAACTAAATATTTTTAGCGACGGAATACATCGCTAATAGTGTGAATGCAAATTCCTTTAATGGTGTGTTTTTTTAATTTTCAGTGACGGAATTCCGTCGATAAATGTATTAAATTTAACGACAGGATTTGACTTTCTATCGCAAAAAAATAAAAATTTTTACTTGCTATTTTTGCTACGGATCTATCACAAAAATATATGTTTTTACGACGAATTTTATCCGTAGCTAAATTTTTCCGTAACTAAACTGCTTTTTTTGTAGTGTTATTAGACAATCATTAAGTCAATTCTCCATCACATTAGAGACAACAGAAAACTCCCATTAGATCTGAAAGTTTCCTACTCACTAAAGAAAACTATGATCGAATACCTCGAAGGATGTATGATGCAAAGTCTTAAGTGGGAACTACGTCAATGGGTTAAGATAGTCCATCTGAAAACCCATATGACTTCCATAACTTGAAAGCGTTTGGATCTGTTCACCTACAGTGGACATTTCTAAAGACTGCTGTTACCTTTTGGGATCCGCTCTATCATGTTTTTCATTTTGAGGAGCAAGAGATATGCCCGCTTCCTGAGGAATTTGAAGCCATTCTTGGTCGCAAGTCTGAGAAGTGGCTCATTGTTCCTTCTCTGGAGGATGAAGTTGTTATGGTTCACCGAATGACTGGTCTTGGCCCAAATAAGGCTATTGATGCTCTCTTTGGTGAGAATGGTTTGATAAGCATCGAACGTTAGAAGGATATTACTGCAAGGGGTTCGGACTAAGATCTAATGGGTGATATTCATTTGCAGGTTGCACTTATGGGATTTTATCTATTTTCTGAGTCACCTGGTCACTTTCATCCTCTTGTTCTATCTCTAGCAGAACCATTGTTGAATGGAGGGTTCATTGGAGGAATCATAGTTGCGGAGACCTATAAAAGTCTTGATAGGAACACCAAATTTTTCTGGGAGTCCTTAGCTACTACAAGTTTGGCTTCGAGAGAGACTAATGATGCTGGAGCAATCAGTCTTCCCTTACGTCAGGTATAACTTACGTCATTTGACCAATCTTGCTGTTAGACAAAATCTCAATGAAAATCATGCTGAAACTATAAATTTTATGAATACTCGTACTGCATTCGACATTAGCTGGAATGTCCCTCATTTAGGAAGAAGGGAACATGTGGTTTCCTCTGGATACTGCGCCGAGGTAGCCATTTGCGGATTGTTTCAGACGGAAGAATACTTTCCTTGATTGGTGATGAGATAGTATGGTTTTCATCAAGTGATTCCCCTTCTAATCGATCATATAGGGACCGAAATGTATTGAAGTTGGGTGAGATCAACCTTGTAGCTAAAGGTTGGAATACGAGAATACGATTGTCAAATAAGAGACTCAATCACGATGATATTTTTTCTTCTTTGTCATATAGAAATTGGGCAAGATTCAGGGTGTTTAGAAGTTCATTTTCTTCTTTCGAGAGAGTGATTGGAAGAGAACTATCATTTTGTAGTTTATTTTCTCAGGCATAATGACCAGGTGAGCACAACAAGGATTAAGACGAGAGTGTGTTAGTATAACACCAAATTCTCATTTGGTATAGCACTCAATCAAGGATGTAACTGGAATATTTACAATAAGTTGTTTTTATATTTTCAAGATAATATAATGCTCCTAATTATAAATTTGAGTGTATTTTCCTTAGCAATGACTTTTTATTTCGCATACCATGCTTTGACATACCCTATGTTATAATGGATCATATCCAACACCTTGTCTATGACATGACGTAGCTTATAAGAAGGATCTACTGCAACTTCTTTCTCAATGATGGGGACAATATAGTCAGCATCAACCTGTGGATGACGTTGATCGATACAAGGTGCCACACACATGTGTGGATCGATACATCGAACGATTGTCCAGTCTTGAAGTGTTTCTTTTCAGATGGCTGTAAGGGAGAACGGACAATGTGTAACATCTTCTCTCTTGCATTTCACTATCAACGACTTTGGGTTGGAGTGACTCACCTTATAGGCCCAATTTATTCGAATATGATATGTTTTCAAACTCGTAGCAAGTTCCTTCTTCAAGCTAAATAACATTCCAACTGCTAGATCTTGAGTAGAAGAATCCCACACTCTATCTTCATTGTCAAGATTTCTTGGAGTAACATACATAACTTTCCAAGGTCCAATGTCCCTGAACAAGGAAGGATGCTCATGAAACTCTTAAGCAACAACGGGATGTTCATCATGTCCTTCATTTATGTTCAAATCATGTTCATCGTCTGAATCGCTCAAGTCCTCATTATCTGCAGCAAGACTCGTCCACATAGTAGAAGGATTGTGTTCTTGTGACACTTGTGTATGCAAATGGTGTGAGTGTTGAGAGATTTACGGAGAATAGGTCATTGGTGTGTGAAGTTGAGAACAGTGAGGATGTGGGATTAATTCAGTTTCTCTAGTCAGATTTGAAAAGGTTGTGTTTCTTAAGGTTGCACGTATTGAGGGATTTGAGGAGAATATATCATAGGCGTGTAAAGTTCAGAACAATGAGGGTGTTGGGTAAATTCACTCTCCCTTAACATGTTGGGAGAAAAATTTGATAATTGGGAGTCTGAGATATGAGTGCGCGGAACAAGAATATCTGGGACATATTGAGCAATATGATATGAGTCGATTGGTACATGTTCTTCTTGGTCAGCTTGATTAGATAAAATCTCAACATACACCTCAACTATTACTAAACCCAATGAGGAAACGATGGAGAAAAAAGTTTGAACATCGTCAGAGTCGACTAGAGAGCATGGAATGAAACGACTTGTGAAATCTCGAATGACTTGTGGAAATTTGCAAGTTATCTTTACCTTAACGGTATCCGGATCCAACCCACATTTTGACAGATTCTCAGATTCAATCTTTTATATGTACGTTTACGTGGTACTCTTATCAAAACTCTTAGTGCAACCGAGTATGAAACACCATGTTGAATGTCCGGATGATTTAAAATCTCACCACCCATATATGCAATTATTGAAATCTTCTCTTCATCCATATCTCACTTATAAATATAATACATATATTATGTAGTACAATTACATTATTAGATTTACAAACACTACTTACAATACATTTCAGAAAAAAAAAATACTAACAATATACTGAATGTATTATATAGAGTCAAAATATATATGTGCAAGAAGGATCCAAGTTATCATTACTAGATGTATTTTTCTATAATTATTTTCTTAAATTTTCATCATTCATAAGTTTAACCGATACGGTTTACTGGAATGAAAAAAAGGGTTGCAGAAAAATATTTATCACTAATGATGTTTTTCTCACAACTTAAACTGACTAATCAAAGAACAAATTAAAGAATAGACTAAACTAACCTTAGGATGATGATGGAGAGGGACGAAAATGAAGAGGGAGATGTGGAGAGAGAATTGGAGTTGGAGGATGGACACAAAATTTATGATAATACGGAGTTTGTGGGAGATATGGGGATGAAATGAGATTGAGAGATCTGAAAATGATAAGGTTGGGAATGAGTGGAGCAGAAACAAAGAATGAGTGGAGCGAAAATACTAGGTATGAGTGGAGCGGAGGTTTTTGTGTTCCCAAGATGAAAGAAAAATCGTTGAAACAATTAATACCTTTAGAATTATAAAAGAAAGTGTCATTGTATCAAACACTTTCTTTAAAGTTGTAAAAAACACAAAATGTATAAGACACCCAAACACTTTCTCTCACAGACACAATTGACAAAAGAACAAGTCATCGTCTCCAACGAGCTCTTCACAAAATATAGATACAAAGAACTCGTCAGGACTTACAACGCTTTCTCTCCTCAAATAAAATAAAAAATAAAAAAATTCATCTTACTGATTACGTGTGATAATGTTTGACGTTTTTTTCACCATTTACAGAGGGCGACAATAAATTTCTCCTTTCCTTTTTATTGTTCAACTTCTTATGACAATTTATTGTTTATTAATCCTATCTAAATAAAATCCTAATACTGTCGCCCTATTCTGTCTAATCTTCCCCTTCCCTATTTCCACCATAGAAATCATCTTGACTGTGAACTTCCTCTGCCTCTATCAAATTGGTCAGATCCTATGGAAATCGTCTTTGTCTCTTCTCCAACCACTATAAAAAAAAAAAGGCTTTTTTGCGATGGAAAAATTTTACGACAGATTATTCCCGTCGCAATATTATGTTATCTGTGACGGTTTCGTCGTCAAATATTTCAAGAAAAAAAGAAAAAAGAAAAAGAAATATCTGCGATGGAAAGTCAAAGTCCGTAGCAATTAAAAATCCAAATTACGATGGATTCCGTCGCAGATTTGAATTTGCATTAATTTTGTAAAATGGAATGCAGTTTATGCACATGTATGTTATTTCATTTTTACCCCATTTTATTTCTAAGAATTATAATTCGTGCACATGTATGTTATTCCGTAACGGACGCTGTCGTATATATTTTGACTGCCCGTCACATATTTGGAAAAATATAATGTTTATTTTAATTATACGATACTATTGTTTAATGTTATTATGATAAAATATATCGACGTGTGTGATAAATTTATAATTTCATTAACATTGTATGTTTCATGTGAATATATTAAATATTATGAATTAATTTATCGTACTTAAATTGTATTTATATCAAGGATAACACGTCTAGTATAAATGTGATAACTAATGGTACAATAATTGTTTCATTAACTCGTTATTATGAGATTCACAAGATTCATTTTTGGAGCGATTCGCTCAATATCCAGAGTCGCAGGCCGATCCGTCAATGGATCCAGAGACCTCCCAGCAGTAGCTTGCAACAGTCGCTTTCCAAACATACGTCGAGGTCGCAAAGTCATAGAAGGGAAGGGTCTACGGTATTGGGTCGGCTATCAGTCAGTTCTACCTGAAGAGTCACCTTTCTACTATCTCCAAGTCACAGTCACAGTCTGCTCGTGGCTCAGGAGTATCTTGGGAGGAGCATCAGTCGTTGCAGCGGTAGGTTCTCACCCAGAATCAAACAATAGAGCAGATACAGGCTCAGATTGCCTTCTTGATGAGGCAAATGGGCGCGGACCCCAATTCCACCTCTCAGGCAGAGGCTGACGCTAATATGCGTAGATTCCCTCCGGGTCCAGATGATGATTCCTGCCCTCCGGAGTAGCGACATCCTACCTTAACCGGCCATTGATATATGTAGCGTTGTACTAATTATATGTTTATCTTTGTTTTCTATTTTATATGATTTTGGAATGTATTTTTTAAGGATTTTATTCGAAATTGTAATCTTTGAAACAGGTATTTTAGTGAGTTTTTACTGTTATCAATTATTTTCTTTTAAAAAAATTAACATTCTGCGACGGATTCCGTCGTAAAATATAATTAAATTTGAAATACATTATACTTATGTTTGCGACGGATTGCGTCGCAGAGTTCATGAACTACTGTATTTATTTTTATTTATTTAATTGGTATTAAGAAATTATACATATGTTTGCGACGGAATTCGTCGCAGTGTTCACTACTGCGATGGAATCCGTCACATAAATGCATTTATTTTCATTTATTTAATTGATATTAAAAAATTACTTGAATGACTATTTTCGACGGAATCCATCGCAGAACAAATTAATATTAAAAACAATATTTTACGACGGAAGAAGTCAGTCCGTCGCAGAATAATGGTTTTACGATGTCATTTATTGCAACGGCGTAATCCGTCGTATATTCCGTCGCAATTTATCTCTGCGACGGAATTTTTCTTTTTTACGACGGAATAATTCCGTCGTAAAAATATGCAGTTTTTTATAGTGAACATGAACCTCGGCCACCACCAAATTCTTGACGAACAATTCAGTTGCTCTGGGGTCAGCAATAGATAATAAAGAAGACAAAGATGTTGATAATGATGATGATTCGATCGACGATTGGGTCAAGATAGAAATCAGAGTGATGCAGGAGACCGGGAGGGTTGATAAGAGATCAAGACAGGGTGGTCGTAAAGGACGAGGGAAACAAAAAGATATAAGAGTCGGGGAGGGTGAGAGGCAGATCATTAAAGAAGGACCAAGATCGAGATTAAAATATATATAGGACACTCTTTAATCATCAATTTGGGCACTGTTTGTTCCAAATTTGACAAAACAAGGAGCGAGATCCTTGTTAATAAAGATGAAGATGTCGATAGTGACGATCGGGTCGGTGAAGATTGGATTGCACCGTGGTTATGATGCGCATTGTTCTCCAATGAAGACGCACTGTTTCTAATTCATGTGAGCAGTGTTCTAAACAGTGTGATAATGGTGGTTGTGACAAGGACAAAACAGGATTAAAGTGTTCGTTTTTTGAACATTGTTTAAAACAATGCATATTTTTATAATATAATTGAGAACGTTGAATGAAAATAGTGCACATTGTATTTACATATATGGGCATTGTTTATTCCGAGAACAACGTCGACGAAAAACATATACGCATTGTATGTTTCGAGGGAGAAAGTGATGGCAATGACGGAAAACAGTTAGATTTAGGGTTAGCTTTGGGGTTATAATTAGGGTTGGGACGATGATTATAATTTATAATTGATTGCAATAATTTATTTTCTTATTTTAGTTGAGGACAAATAAGACTATTATTTGAATTTTTGAAATAATTGATAATAAAAATTTTGGACTATGACCTATCTGTAATTTATGAAATTAAAAGCAGCTAGTTAATAATTTTTTTTAATTTTGATAAATTTTTTACACAAAAATTATCAAAACAATTATTACGTGCTATATAGTAAATTTCACTATCTCCTCTTGTAGAGGTTATAATAAATCTCATTATCAATAAAACATATTCTTTTATATTAAATTTAACAAAAAAAAATCAATATATATATATAAATTTTCATGTCAGGATTATATAATATGTATTATGGATCCGATGGTATCCGATGGAATACCATTTATTGTTCACACAGTATAATCTAATTCTCTTTTATCTTCACAATCCACGTGGATATTGGATAATTATGCAACTCACATATATTTACATCATAGCATTGACTTCCAATGTGCTCCATTCATCCAACGTGGATTTACCATTTCAATATATGGAGTACACTTTCTGAAGTCCCGAAAACCATCAACAAACTCACGACGCTGACGAGATTCCCCTACTGCAGGCAAAGCTAAGGAATGCACGCAAAGGCAGAGAACCTGTGGCCCTCAGCATCGACCCAACCAGACCAGACCAGAACAGGCCAGACCAGTCGGCCAACAAACCCAATCACATGCACCAATTTTGTCGCTTTTCTCTCATCATCGACTACAGCATCATTTCAGGTTGAGAAGAAAAAAAAAAAAAAAAAAAAACAGGGGCGACATGGACCAGGCAGCGAGTCAGTGGGTGGTGGCCCTGGTGGGGCCGGTGGAATCGGCGTTGTTTTGAGCCTGCAGTGCTGGTGTGGTTCTGTTCTGTGTGCTGTGCTGGGTTCCAAACATCAATCAGGCAGCGAGCGAGTCATGTAAAAGGTATTTATATGAGTCCTCTTTCTCATAAAAATATTTTATATTATTTCATATGTATAAATATAAATTTCGTTTTATATCAAATCATATCTGATCATCCTGCAATATGTATTAGGTTGAAATACGTAACTTATATAATTATTGATGTTTCACGATAAATTTATAAAAAACTATATTTGAATATTTTTATGCGTATGTCAAATTTTACATTGATATGTGTGACAAGTCAATCGATTATATCCTTTTCGAAATCGAGGAAGTAGTCTTCAATTTGAGTGAGAGAATTGAAGGACCAGATTTGCATCTACGTATCAAAAGATGAAGAGGAACGTTACGAACTACGAAGAGTTATTTCTACGGTCGATCATTTTCCAGCATTCTCATACGCATCCCTTGATGCTCGAAATTTGAGAAACCAATTGATGATTGATAAGATCTCAAACCTTTGCACAGAAATGACGATCGATAAAATTTTTCTGGGCTTGAAATGTTCATAGAAAGGGACATTCTTTGAACACCTTTCTTTAGGTAGTCTCATTGTATACCTGGTCGACCACTGAAAAATCAAAAATGTATATACATGATTTGATAGCGTATCCACTAAATTCAGTCAGTATTAAGGAGAGTTTTTAATGAAAAAGTGTTGTGCTGACATTGCCCACGCATACGATGAGAAGTAGTCAGTTACTTCCATGGACTCTGTCAACGAACATCTCTACACAAATTCAACAAACTTGGTAGCGAATTAGAGAAAATTAGGTCACCAAAACGTGCCGCATTAATTACACACAATGCGTTTACTCATTCTTTAATCTGAATACTCCGTATATGAAATGGTCTCCTCAATCCCAAAGCTGCTGTCAAAATAATGATCTTCTGATTGAAGATGGACTTGCCTAGATGCTAAGTGCAGTAACCATTAACCATTTTACTAGTAGTACTCGCACTTGGATGGAGTCTTGGAAGTTGGACCAACATTTGACTTCTCCTTCCTTCTGAATTCTGATTGTTAGAGCAAATCGAATACGGTAAGTTATTTGGATATGATGAAGCTGATTTTAAATCGGTTTATAGGTTGGTTTTGACATTAAACACGAACCGTATACTTCATACATGATCATGTTATTTTGAACACAGGTCATGTTTGATGTCAAAATTAATCTACAAGATGATTTTAAATCAATCTTCTTCTTCTTTTCATGTTATTTTGTTATCGTCATTGTGATATTTTGGTTATGGATAGTTAGTGTTATCAAAACCAGGTCCGTCCGACTTTTGTCCGGGCTTGGCCCGGCCCAGTAGCTCTCGGACGGGCTTTTCGAAGCTCGATCCAAGGACACGGGCCGGATCGGAAATTGATTTAGGACACATATTGTCCGGCCCGGCCCGATCCGGCCATTATCCGGACTTGATCCGGCCGGCGGACGGACGAACCGGCGGACGGGCTTTAGCCCGGTCCGGGAAAAGTATAAAAAAAAAATGAAAGATATAGCAAAAATCGTTGATGTTTTTCAGAAAACGTTGACGTTTTCCATGTGTTAATTTGGTTTTTTTGTCCAGTGTTAATGTACTCAAAGTTTTGGACAAATCGTTGACGTTTTTCATAAAACCGGTGACGATTTCAAAAACCGATGACGTTTTTCAAAAAACGTCAACTTTTTTGTGAAAATGAAAAGGTCTGCTCTCAGTTTTTTTTTTTGTTCCAAAATCGTTGACGGTTTTAAGAAACCGGTCACGGTTTTCGGGTTTGTAGGCAAAAAACCATGAAACAAGATGATGCGATGAAGATGCCATTGCCTAAATTTTACGTAAGAAAGTATTCAAACAATGAAACAAAGATCTTACTAAATACCAAAGCCTCTTTGCCGGTTATTGGATTTTGGATCCTTCAAGAGTTAAGCTTTGACACTTTTCCAATCCGATTTGATGGCACAACTTCAAGGCTTCTTGATTACAAATAAATGGGTGAACTTTCAGATTAGTGCGGAAGTAATGAAGAAATGAGATTTTCTTTGATGAATATGAAGTAGACAATGAATGATTTGCTTGAAATGAGTAGTTGTTATTGAATGGATAAAACTTTATTTATAGAATAAATAAACGTCAACGTCAACGTTTTACCAATAAACGTCAACGTTTTCTGAAAACCGTCATCTGTTTTCTCAGATCTCAGATACCAACCTTTCTGTCCTGATTGTGTATGGGAAAACCACCAAAAACGTTGACGATTTTTGAAGAACCGTCACCGGTTTCTACCAACGGTTCTTTTTTTAAAAAGGGCTTCCGGTTGATCGGGCCGGACCGATAAAAGCCCGGTCCGTCCAATCAATCGGAAGCCCGGACCATGGGCCAGGCCGGACAGGCATCCGCAGGGGGCAAAGCCCATTAGGCCCGTCCGACCTAGGCCCACAGGCCGAGCCGGCCCGTCAGAGCTACAGTGTCGGACTTCGTAGCCCGGACAGAAATCCGGCCCGGCCCGCTAAATTAACAACACTATGGATTGTACATATTTGCTACAAAATGACAATGTTCTTCCAACGTTGTCATGTCATATTCTAATTTTACTATTTGATGAAATGGTGGAGGATGAGACCTACTTCTTCCTATATTAATCAAAACATTTTGATCCAACATAATAATTTATGTGTATATAAAATGTATATGAATTTTGATGAAAAAATAATATATTTTTCTGATGGTGGAATTTACTGTACTAATTGAGAGAAAAGTTTAGTGGATGTACCGTAACAAATGAGATTGATTTAATATTTTTTTATGTTACCGTAAAAGGAAATAATTTATTTATTTTGAGGCTGTAAAAACAAAAACGTTTCGATTAATATGGAACGGAATGGATATATGTTTATTGCGTTTCTCTTTTTCTTTTGGTTTGAATTTGCTTTCAAAATTAGTACGAGTCAAAAGGATTAGGATCATCGGCTGTTGCTGTAGCAACACCACCGGTGCAGTCGGTCATCGAAGCCGTTGATTTTTTGATCTAACGGTTCTGGTTTTCTCGATAGGAAGATTTATTTTTATTTTTTGATTGGATTTTTTATGGATATAATTTTTATGGGGTTATATTTATTAAGTTTGTTTTATTTTAATTTTTTTTTTCAGATTTTTTAAATATCAAAAATAAAATAAAAAATATAATAGCACTTATGCTATTGAGTTGACAACGGCAAAGGATACCGGTCGAAGTCAAAATATAGCATTGATATTTCTACTGTCAAGTTTGGCCACCAATATAGCAAAAAGTTATTATACCATAACAAATCAAGCCCATTAAGGTGAAACAATCTAAATTTAATGTTAAATTTTGACTATAATGCTCCCTTCATCTTAACAGAATTACAATCAATTGATCTGATACGATAATTTATGGATGTGTAGATTTTTGTGTGTAAAAAGTAAATTACTCTTTGATTTTTGTGAATGCTAGGAGTGAGGGAAAAAAAAAAAGAAGCAAAAATAGTGGAGTGGGTTAATGTGATAAAGTAAAAAGTATGGGTGTTTTGGTATTTTTGTAGAAAAAGATTTTCAAATATGATAATGTTACAATTTACTCCCTCCGTCCCAGGTAAAGGACGACACATTATTAAAAATGGACATCCCACATAAATTATAACTTTTTCTAAATTAGTAAGTTTTGGGTGTCAAAATATCGAAAATATTCCTATTTTATATCAAATCATCTTCTCTATCATTATTTTTTCTCTCTCTATCCACTCATAATTCTAACCCTTTCTTTTTCTACTAAATCTTATTCGTTTCTCTATCCACTCATAATTATTATTCACACACTCACTATTTCAATAACGGCTTATTCATAAAATGTATCAAAATTAATCCAATTCCTTAATAATCATATCAAGTTAACACATCGTAATTTATCTGGGATAGAGAGAGTAGTTTGCAATATTTTGACTTTGTACGCGTGTCAATGCAATTTATATCTCTTTTTAAAATCAGTTTACTTTTCACACATAAGTTACATTTAGTATCAAAACTTAGATCACACTTCTCTCCAAGTTTTGCTCCTATAACAAAACGAAGAGAAAAGTCACAGAAAATAGTTGTCGTGAGCTATAGAATCTCAATAATGTGTCGTCCTCCTTACCAGGGGTTACACGAGAGGAAAAAAAAAAGAAGAAGAATGATCACTTAGATCTTTTGTTTCAACGCTCTGGAATCAACAAAACACATAGATCATCTATTCCAGCATATGAGAATAAGCACATTACTCAAACAGCACAGAATCACCAAACAAGTAATATTATGTATTTATTTGTACTTCTTGAAAAATCGCTATAGTAATATTATGTGATGGTGTCAAGTTTTGAGAAAAATCTTTGATACTTATTTTGATAGTTCATGATGATGATTTTATGTATTTATCATCATTAGAAGTGTTTGTGAACATTTGAAGTTGTTTTTATAGCTTATCTAGAATTTTACGAAATAATTTTTCGTATGGTATAAGTTACAGTATAAGTTATTCTATGAAAAGACTATGGTATAACTTATACCATACGATAAAGTTATTTTTATAGTTTATCTATGAAAAACTTATACCATACTGTAACGTCCCGGTCAAATCTTTGCTACCGGGTCGTCACCAAGAACCGCTCGCCAGGCTGACAACTAGCCCCACAGATCAACACTAGTCCTTTCAATGCGCTTTGGCCTCACTCGCGCACCCCCTGGGAAACTTCCCAGGAGGTCACCCATCCCAACATTGCTCCACGTTAAACACGCTTAACTGCGGAGTTCTAAAGTAATGGGTTACCGAAAAGGAAGGTGCACTTTGTTGGTATAGGTAGTACTATCAAACCATTTAAGCATTTTTTTGGGTATTATAATTTCACAACTTATAATATTTTACAAAATTTCTAATTAAGACGATCATTTTCTCTTATTAATGATGAAGGATCCTCGTCGTCTTATAATCCTAACTTCTCCTCTTCTCCTCATATTCTCCTTCTTCTCTTGCTTATTTCTTTTCTTGCATGATAAGGAGTGTTTTTATATTTGTAAGAAGTTTTTTAAGAAGAAGAGAGCTTGTATTTATAAGAAATTAAATTGATTAAAATAGTTAAGTGAAAAATAAGTGGATATTTAGTGAGTAATTAGTAGATAATAATCTAATTTAGGTGGAATAGAAATTGACATAAAAAAAAATAAGTGCAAAAATTAGGTTTAGGTCGTTTTTGTATAAATATGTTGTTTCCGTATTAACATCGTATTTTTCCGTTGTACTTATTAGGATTATATTTTATTCATATTTTTTGATTATTATATCGTCAAATAAGTCTTATAATCCTGTAAAATAAATTATAGCGTATGAAAATTTACTATTCAAGTTAATTATCATGAAATTAAATTTTATGAAATTTTTCGAATCCTTACAAAAATACATACATGCTGTAAAATATTTGAGACGAAAAAAATAATTAGGACGATCCAATTTAAAAAGTATTATAAGTTTATTAGGTCCGAGGAAGTAAATAATTTCCCATACCCATTAGACTTGCTCATGATCGGAAACCAAACACAAAATCAAATGACTTAATCTAAATTCTGATTTATACAAGTAATAATGATTTACTCCTAGTTTATCGATAGGTGGTGGTGGAAAAACGGGGGAAAGAGAGTACGAATAATTTTCCAACTTTTCAAAGTGTTATAGGCGCTTAAAATGTCCAGGAATTCTTCAAACGAGAATACCGAAGACTTCATGGTCTTCGCCTCGTGGAATCAAAAGTGCGTGGAATTTGAAATCTCTGATTCGAGGGAAATACTAGTACCGTGCCTATGAGTTGCCGGAGTTCTCCAATTTTGACCCACTCCGGTCAGTCTTTTCCTCTATGCTACACAAGGTAGATCTATTTTACCCAAACAATACCCATGGCTTTGTATCAGTTTTTCTTTTTTCTTTTTTTTTATTCGGATCAGTTCGGGCGCATCTTAACTAATCCTTCGGATACTGACAACAGTTTTTCTATCTTTATCTTCATTATTTCCTCCAGTCCCAAAATAATCACAACATTTTGACTTGTCATATATATCAATGTAAAATTTGACACATGTGTAACGACGATCAAACGTATTTTTTTGTAAATTTATCATGAAACATCAATGGTTGTGTAAGTT
Organism: Drosera spatulata; assembly: GCA_035668315.1. Taxonomy (NCBI): domain Eukaryota; kingdom Viridiplantae; phylum Streptophyta; class Magnoliopsida; order Caryophyllales; family Droseraceae; genus Drosera; species Drosera spatulata. The sequence continues at coordinate 1,149 of JAOVYX010007438.1, read as the reverse complement.
ACGTACATCAACCTAATATATATTACGGGACGATCAGACATGATTTGATATGAAAACGAGACTTATATTCATATATATAGAAGTATAAAATACGTATATGTTATAATTATTATGGGACAGAGGGATTTTTATCACATAAATAGACAAAATAATCCTCGATTTTTATCACATAAATCTATTAAATCCTCGATAATTTTAAATAAATTTATCAAATTTTCATAATTCTGAATTAATCCTTCAAATTATTATGTATTAGACAAAATAATCCATTTATTGTCTTAAAAATTTTATAATTTCAATAGAATCCCTCAAATAATTATTTTAAGATAAAATAATTCTTATTTTTAAACAAAATAATTTTTTTTTATTATTTTCTTCAAATCATATTTATTTTATCAATAAATATGAATAAATTAAACATGAATCGAAGATATTTTTAAAATATCACAATTATATTATATCGTAAGAATTAAGATTATATGGATCATTTTATTCCATAAATAAAGATTTAAAAGATAATTTAAAATTATATAAATTTTGATAAACTTATTTGAACTTAACCACAATTTATAAGATTTATATGATAAAAATCCTATAAAATATTATGCTGTCATTAAAATATAATTTTCAACTCATTTTTCTAACTGATTCAGTTTTCTTAAATAAATCCAGTATCTTTCGTAACTGTTCGGTTATGATGATAATTAGTTCTCATCCCATGATTTTTGTTTTGGCTTGGTACGATTCGAAACTGAACCTTTGCCTGGTCTACTCCCTCCCTCTCTTATTAATCACTGCATTCTTTTATTTGATCATTTTTCAAAGTGAATATAATTTTTTTTAATTTTTTATTCATAAAAAAATCAAATCAATCTTATTTATTATAATATATTTATTATTTTTTCTTTTACAGTAAATCCCACTATCATTTAAAAATTATTTTTATTTTATCAAAATTCAAATAAATTTAATAATTTAACACTCACATAAATTCTTATATCAGATTAAAATTTTTTAATCAATATAAAACAAAAAAAAATATTAATTAATGTGGAATGAAGATTCGTACAGGGACTCTGTTATGTTATTGGAGTTGCTTAAAACACGGCGTTACCATTTCATAGTCCAACTCAAGCCCACCTTCCATCA
>JAOVYX010007427.1:0-35881 GCA_035668315.1 Drosera spatulata | reverse complement strand
TTTATGTTTCTCCTATCAGGGAACTTCAAATATTACCCATCAACAAGCATTGGCGCAGGTTGAGGCACGTGCTCAACATTTAAATCTTCATCCAACCACGCAGCCTACCACACAACCGTATCCCATGGTGCTGCCACAGGGTGAAGTGCCCCAATTAGCCACTCCTCCCCAGTCTGTCCAACAGACAGTGGTGGAGGAAGATTTGAAGACTTCGGTGTCTCTGGCGAACGTGGATAGACCCTCTTATGATGGGTATAACTGGAGAAAATACGGGCAAAAGCAGGTGAAAGGAAGCGAATACCCCAGAAGTTACTACAAATGCACGCACCCAAATTGTCCGGTAAAAAAGAAAGTCGAGAGGTCGTTAGACGGGAAGATAGCTGAGATTGTGTACAAGGGAGAGCACAACCATCCTAAGCCACAGCCCCCTAAACGCAGCTCCTCAGGGCAGCAAGGGCAAGGATCAGTAGCTGATGCAGTCACCCAAGATCAGGATCCCAATAACACTTCCAAGTGTAATGGTACTGTCAGTGATGCTAATGATGGTACCGAGGGACAACTGGAAGTGCAAAATGAAGTTGGATTGACGACACAGCCGACCTATTCAAATGTAGGCCAATTTGGATCTTTGGATCATGTTGCTATGGGTGAATGTAATGCTGGAGGGGGCGAGCTTGAAAATTCATGTGCTGTTAGTGCTGATGGCGAAGGTGGTGGCAAGGGATTGGAGGTGGATGAGGAAGAACCTAAAAGCAAGAAAAGGTTAGCAGCTGAACCTTGTGTGTATTTCTTTGCTTAGTCTACTTTCAAATTGAAACCCCTGTATATGGCAATAGCAACGACCTTGCGCTTTCCATTTGAGAAGAAGTACAAGGCGTCCCGAAGCATTTTATTGGAGAACACCCTAAAGCTACTTTTAGTTACCTTTTGCATCCATTGCTAGGATTGATTCGTCTGCTGATACTTAAAATGCCATTCACGTCAGATTCAGCTATAGTGATTACAGCACGATTCCAACAGCTACAAGAAAGATTCAACTTCTTATCTTTCGTCAGCTATCTTCTGGTTTTCTCAAAACACTGATATTAGTTGTGGCTACTGGCTTGAGAAAGTGATTCTGATGTTCTCCATCTGACTATTTGTTGTGGATTCCTGTTCGTTTATGTTCCACCAGGAGGAAAGACAATCAAAACAATGACGCAGGAACATCTGGGGATGGCATACAAGAGTCTCGTCAGCAGGTCCAAAGCACCGTGGAACCTGAGATCTTAGGAGATGGCTTTCGCTGGAGAAAATATGGCCAGAAGGTTGTGAAGGGAAATCCTTATCCCAGGTAATGCTCTCCTAGATTGTTCAAGATCCAGCCTTGGTGCATCTCATTATCACATTTGTAGTTACCTAGTTTAGTACTATCATTTATGGGTATTTCCATGTAGGCTGCAAAGTGCGAGTCCGTGCATGAAAACAACGTATAAAAAGATATGAGACTTATATTCTATGCACGAGTACATGATATGGTGCTCTCCTAAGACCAATTTTCGTTATGGTCTCCGATTATGATCTCCATCAAGTTTCATGCTTAGGTTCTGTTGCATTCACCCAGGGAAATTATGGTTTCTCATGAAATTACTGAATTGACTACCTGCAGAAGTTACTACAGGTGCACCAGCCTGAAATGCAGTGTCCGAAAGCACGTAGAAAGAGCCTCCGATGATCCAAGATCTCTGATCACCACCTACGAGGGAAAGCATAACCACGAGATGCCAGCAAAAAGCACGACTTCAGCTGCCTCTGAGTCAGACTCGCAGCCTCCTTCCGTGAAGGAAAACAAGTGATAAGTCCACGTTACCACTCTTTTTAACTATAATCCGCTGATCATTTCAAAGTTATCGTTATAGTTTTGATATGATCATTGAGAATCCTAATTATCATGTTCTCCCTTGGATCCTGTAAAATGACCGGGAAAGATGTATCGACTGGGGTAGTCTGGATAATATCAGACGATCTCGTCCTCTGCTGTTGTAATCATCGGCCTGTTGGCTTTTTTCCGCCACTTTGGTGCAACAGCGGGGTTGGTTTGATAATCTTGGGTAGTCGTATTTGACATATGTTGCTGTACAAGGTTACAGATCTTATGCTTTTACTAATTTAAAAATTTTACTATTGTTGACAATTGAGCATTTGTGTCAATGAGTGCGAGCTGCGGTTCTTTAGTAGTTAGATTCTTGTTGCTCCCTTGTGTCTTGTTCCTTTGGAGAAAAGCTCAGCTGATTCGAACATGGTATCAGAAGACAGCTTGATCGAGCGCTTCATTATCAGTTCTTCCACCTATCGAAAAAGATGAATTCAAAGGAAACAAGGAGTGTGTATAATGATATAGATATTAAGTGTTCATTTGTTATTAAATATATTTATGTCATGACATACTCTATAAGTCTGAATTCATTAGTCCCGTGTGGTTTTCAGTGATGTCTTGTGCTTGGTTGCTGATTAAAACCTCTTCCCTAAGGATCTTATAGAAAAGATCAAAAACTGTCTCTTTGTTGAATCCTTCGCTTGCATGCACTTTATTATTCGCTTTATGCCAAACAAGGCATCAGAGAATGTCTCTTGAGTCACTCGTTGATCTCAGCCGTCTTTTCGACATTGTATCATAGTAGACTTCTACATGGACTACTACCAATTCAGACGTTGTAGAAATGTTCTTTAAATAAAACAGAAGATACACGGAAATATGAATTCAGAAACTTTCAGCCCATTTTATTATACTCGAGTCCACATAGTACATATTTGGCCAGTGTAAACCGAACTGGAGTTAGTTTCTTCGACACAATAACAGGAATTACACACTTCAAAGCAACCAAGCACTCGGCTGGAGCTATTGAATCTACTACAGGTTTGTTCGAGCACAACACCGACATTTATTCTTCAACATTCTCCTTAGCACACAAACATCGATCTACATAACCATACAAGAGGCACGCAGGCAGGGACTGTGTAAGACCATCTGCCGCCCTTTATGAGACTTCAAATTAAACTCCGGATGTCGGGTTCATCATAAGCAGACCGTGATTTCATTGTGGAGGCTGTAGAAGGGAAAACCAAAGGAAAGGATATTAGTTCTTAGTTCTAGAATAGACAAAAAGACGAGAATGATGAGAATCGAAATGAGGGGAGGCAGAATGTATACCAAAAACCGTTTCCTGAACTGATCAACCAGCCCCTTTGGGTCTTGCCTGGTTACCTTGTAAGCATCAATCTTGTTGATCTCCTGCAGAAGTTTCAGCAAGGAGAGTCTACGTCATTACATTCATTCATGATAGAAGAAAATATTAAGGCATGCGAACGAAGTCCCTAGAGAATGAGAGAGCTTCGTCCAGTGCAATACCCTGCTTAGGTAATGAATCTATGACTATTCCAATCCACACCTTCAAAAAATTTCTAATCGCTGATCGGACGATGTCACCAATGGCATATGGTTTGAAAATGTTACACCGTACCATATAGAATATATCACCAGTCACCACAGTTTTCAACACGATGAAAAAGCTAATGGTATGTCACTACATACCTCAATCCAAGCTGCTAACTTGGGCCTTCCGGCTGTGATGTCATAGCTGAAGACATCAGCCAAAACAAGCTGAAACCTTTCAATGAACGGAGCATAGGCAATATCCACCTGTGATCCATGCAAATATAGTATTCAAGCATCAACGTTGATCACGTAAAAAGCTTTAGATAAAATTCACACATCATTTTCATGGTTAACTACTCCCTCCGTCCCATAAACTTTGGGACATGTCCGTATTTTTTACTATTCTATACGTATGAATACAAGTCTCGTTTTCATATCAAATCACGTCTGATCCTTCCGCAATATGTGTTAGGTTGAATTACATAACTTACACAATCATTGATGTTTTTCAATAAATTCATAAAAAAAATTACGTTTGATCATCATTGTACGCGCATCAAACTTTACATCGACACGCGTGTAAAATCAAAACGTTGCAAAATTTATGGGATACAACCGATTTCGCAAAATTTATGGGATACACTAGATCTGATGAATCACCGATTCAACCCATGAATCGAAACCGGTTTTCCAAAAACCAATCCGGTTCACAAAAAACCGGTCCAGTTCACCCTTGAACCGGCTGGTTTGGTCGAGCAAACCATGCTAATATATTCCATCTGTATAGCTGAACATTTTGCCATCAACCAACAGCCAGTTTCTATGTTAAAAATAAGAACGGTATGTACATGCAGAAATTTTCATTCACAACAAAGTTTGATTTGAGTAGAATAAGCTTTGAGTAAAATACCAGACTGAATTGGCCGAGGAAGAAAGGTCCATCTTCGAATTTACCAAGAGCAGTCTCTAGCTGATCAAAGACCTCTCCTAGAGCAAAGTCGAGGAAAAGCAGTTAGTTTTCAATAAAGCATAAAAGTATTATGCCGTTGCTTCAAAAAGAATGTAACAAAGTTCAGTCTAACCAGCTGCCTTCACAGCGTCTCCTCCCTTGAATGCACCATAAATAGTTCCGTTCACCTTATCTGTGTAGGCTAGCAGCTCCTCAGCAAAATCCTTTTTAGCCGGATCCTATACGAAATTTAACAGCCATTTTGATCAGAAATCAGTTCATTGCTTTTGCTCTGATTCCTGCGTGCAATACGATTTAGCAAGCGATCTACCTCAGGAGTCACAGAGGGACCTTCAAAGTGGGCGTCCAAATATTTAACTAAGTCCAGACTTTCACCAATGACCTTGTTCTCATGCTCTAGTGAAGGCACCTGTACGGGACAGTTCTGTTAACATGATGCCTGAAATTACCAGTCCAAAAGGAGAACAATGACAACTAGCATATCAGCATGGCTAATCTCATGTCGTACTTGGTCTTGAACCCAAAGCAGGAGTTAGATAAAAAAAAATAAAAAAGCCAGATTAAAACCAAGAACATGATCCACCAAAAAAACACCACTCAGTTGGAAGTATCACAAATGTAGCAGAAAGTTCAAGTGGTAATAGCGAAAACACATGAGAAAGTTAAACTGTATAATTCCATCCACTAATTTACAGGAACTGTATGGGCAACACAATGTGAACAACAACGTAATTACATGCAAAAAGTTCATGCTTGTAAATTCTAAACGACAAACAAGTAAATCAACTCAAACGACGAACAACATGCCAACCTTGTTTTGAGGGTACACTTTCTCCTTGTACCAAGCAGGACGGTCCTGGAGGTCAATGGCTACCAACTTGATTTTGTCTTGCAAACCCTGAAATCATGAGCAGAGGTGAGAGTCCGAGACTACCATTCTCATAGCTAATACAAACCAGAGAGGCAATAACTTGCAATGCAATATTAGAGAAAATATCTCCAAAGTGTTATTTACAAATCGAATACAGCACCATTTAGATATCATTTGAACTTCAATATATTTCCTTGGGTCATACATATGTCCCTTCTAGGCTTGTAAGGGTGATAAACGTACCAGTCCATCTTATACCAGATAATCAAACAAAACGAGCCATAGGATTAACCTCGAGAACTCTGACCACACTTCCGTCGACTTCATACTGACGAATCAACACTACCAAAAACCTAAGCTTGTAACAGAAGTTGTGTAAATTATCTGTACTTCAATTCATCTTTTCCATCTCAATTTGGTCAATATAACACGACAACCTACTTGAAATATTTCTTCAAGCCAACAGTACTACATTATACAAAAGAGAATGACATTATGTATCCACACGAGTCTCGTGTAAGACTTGGTTTGTCTTTTTTGTTGCTATATCAATCACCTAAACGAATAGATAAGTGAACCCGAGACAAACCTTATAATTTCTGGTGATCCAAACCCGCTGAGCAAAAGGGCACACGTACGCAATATACAACCTTCAATGAATCCAACACACAAAATAACACAATAAATCCCTTTTCCCAAAACACGCCCACAAATTGTTCGACGAAATGCCCAAACCACAAAACCCCCAAATTTCAATCAAGCAACCCATCTCTATCTCACCTTGTAGTCCCATCGAAGAGCGGCGGGGGCTCGGAGCTCGCGGTCAACGAAGGAGGCAAGTGTTCAACCGCAGCAGCCATTGATTGATTTGGTTTCGTCGAGATCAGTGAAGTTGAGGGGATGAACTGGGGATGGTGAATATGATTCTGAGTGGTTTTATAGATTTAGGGAAAGGTGACTGGTGAGAGAGAGTGATACGCGAGCAGTGACGAATTGGATTGAGGGTAATGGATATTTTCTTCGTGGATAGACAGAGTTGAGCTGATTGTCAATTTGTGAATTTGTCGTGATTGCGTCTCGGTGCGTCGGGTTTTTTTATGTTGTCCGTTTGTTTGACGAAAATGGCTTTTGGTTGACGAACTATGCGTTTCTGATCCGTTGATATGTTCGCGAATCTTCTGATTACCCATTTAATTGTGAGAATTTGATCCGATGTAATAATTGCCTCCCTTCCCCTTACTTATATTGAGACGGGTTTTTTATATTGAACAGTTTTGTTATTTATTTTAAAAATTATTATAATGATGTATTGTTCATAAAATTTTGTTTTTATTTTTAATAATATCAAAAAATATTAAATTAATATAGAATTAACATTCATAATGTAATCAATTATTGATATTTTATAATAATTTTATAAAATGATGTTTGATCAACACGAGCTCAACATTGAAATACGTGTTGTGCAAATATTTTGGGACGAAGGAAATAATAAAAATACGATAACGGTTCATGATTGAAAAACATAATTTAAACTATCATTAATATTTTATAATAATTATACATAAATTATATTTGATCGTCCTATGAACGATTCATAATAAAAAAAAATTAACATTTGTTATGGGACGGGAGAATACAATACATCTCAACATACTCTCTCCGTTCCATATTATATACAATAGTTATCTATTTGGACCGTATTAAAATATATACAACATATCTTATTTATTAATCTTTTCATATATAAAAAATTTCAAAACAATCATCATTTGTTACCGTAATCCTATTATCTCCTATCACATTATTATAATAGATCCCATTAATATTGAAAATTTATTCTGTTTTCATCAAATTTCATATAAATTCAACACACATGAAATCACATGTCGGATAACATTTTCCCAATAATATGGAAATATGATATTCGATAATATCTCATCTAAACTGAGTACACTAATAAGGTGGCCGTTACGGACAACGTTGTTTGTGCCATTGTTGTGCCTTGATGGTTGTCTGAAGTCCAAAACCGTTCCCATCCAAAAAGCCAGAGTTCACTTTTTCTGTCAAGCAGCATCGGAGACATAACTAATTGAAGAAAAATGCAGGGACAAACAAAAATATTTTAATCAAAATATTCGCAAAAATGTTGTGATCAATGAGTTGGTGATACAAAGAAACTCAATCTCTTACCAAGCTAACAGCAGTATAGTTTTACAACAGCATGATATACATCGGCGTTAAAGTATGGTTACATAGGGAGACTGCAACAGATCCACACAATAGATGACTTCAACTTTTGTTCCAGTGTAGCATCAAAATAGCTTCTCTTCATGTTCTTATTCAAACCCAGCTATCCGAAACAATATTCTGTACCTTTACTCCTGAGCCGATGCGAACGCTATTTGGACTTCTTCATTAGGCTGAGAAGCACCCCGGCTGTTAGGCTAGTGGCTACGAAGCCAAGGGATGCTTCAGTTGTCACATGGTAACCTGAAAAAAAAAAAAAGTTTTCATTGTGCTGAAGTCATTGCTGGTTCGGAAAGAGAAAAAAAGGCAAAAACAAACCGAAGATGGAATGAGAATACATACCAAAAAAATCAAGGATCATCTTGCATCCAATGAAGCCTAAAACAACAGCAATTGAAGGCTGCACCGAAACAGGGGCCAAAATAAAAGGTTAAATTATGTTCTGTCAGGAGACAAGGTAATCAGATAGACACAAGGATGCCACCACTTCGTTGTTCATCAATTTTTACCTGGAGATATTCTAACTGGGACATGCCCTCAGAAACAAGGGTGTATAATGACCTCAAACCTGTAGATATAACCCAAAACATTGATACCATTCAACCCACGAATTAGATCACATGGGAGCATTAACAATGCTACTACGCCTAGAATACCCAAGCATAAAGGAAGCATCAATGACCAAGAATTACCTAAGATGGCGAAAAGATTAGACGTGAAAACTATAAAGGGATCTCTGGTAACACCAAAAACTGCAGGTATTGAGTCCACCTGCAAAAACACGAAACAAAATACAAACACGAGAACATACAACTCATCAGCAAGTCCTACAGCAGCATGATCAACAACACCTGAAATATTGATTTTATGAATTGACACAAAATATGAGAACATACAGCAAATGCGATATCACTCAGCTCAAGAACTGCTACTGTGAGAAGCAAGGGTGTAGCCTGCCCAAAAGTTTTGATGCCTGTTAGAGACCAAATAAGAGTCACTATAACAAGTACTATGAACAAAGAAAAGAAAAGAATTAAAAAAAAAAAAAAGGAAAGTTTGTTCGGAGTGAAGCTAGCCCATATAAGTTCCACTGCCTTCTCTTACTCACGAATGGAAGCATAGGATGCATTAGATATAAATAAATGTTCTTAGTACTGCAACCAAGAACAATACTTCTCAAAGGGACCTTTAAGGTAGAATAGTTATTCACAGTCTGTTTACCTTCCGAATGCCATCCTGGATCGTAAAAAAGCGATCTCCATCATAGTTGGCTATGAAATCAAAGCACAGAAATTAGAAAGGTGCAACAGGTCATACAGTCAAGAATTCTGGAGTTCCTAGATGCAAATAATCAAGTGCTCGGAAATACCTGTTACAGGGATAAATCTCTGGCATGACTTGACCACGAAATTGTTTGATAAGTCATCCTCTTCTTCATCTCCACCAAGTAACTATTTCAATCAGAACAGTTGAAAACATAGTCATGAGTTCCACGGTCTTCAAATACTGTATCCGTTCTGATAAACAAGATCTAAAACAGTACAAAGAGTGGGACAAACAATCACGCGCACATTTTCATTAGCACATCCTTTCATCCTTTCATCTTTTATCTTTTTTTGAAGTGCAGGGTATTTGACGATTACTAACTTATGGAGTTTACCTTGAAAGCGGAGTACAATAGCACTGCAGCCAGTAGAAGGTTGACCGCTTCAAACCTCTATAAAATAACCAAAGAGAATATAGAACACCATATATAATGTTGGAAAAAAGAAAAACGGGAGATGAGAGTTCCAGCAAGTTAACCTGCAGGGTAGCTGTCCCGAGAAGTATCAACGATAAACGAAAGATGACAGCACCCGCAATACCGTATGAAAGAACCTTATTCTAGAACACAACGACAATAAAATATTTGTTCGAAAATATCAATAAATAGATATGTAAAAAAGTGTCGCACATAAACACCATAACATACAGTTCAACATCTTCCAAATAATCTTTACCGAAGTTGCTACAGAAGACAATACCTCATATTCTGCCGGCACCTTGAAGTATTTGAAGATCAAAACAAAGACAAAAAGATTGTCCACTGATAGACTTTGCTCCAGGATATACCTGAAACATTAACGTGGAGAGTAAAAGTCAGCAAAAGAGGATAATCATTTCCTGTTGGACGACAATGCACAAAAGCAGCAGAGTAACAGCGAAAGAAAAGGAGGATGACACGAATATGAAGAGTTTCATACCCAGCAAAGAATTCAGAAGCTTTATCCACACCTTCCTTGAAACCCAACCCAATGCCAAAAATCACTGCAGAAGATACCTAGCAGGATAATTTACTGAATAGGTTTCAGTCAACAGAATAAGCTATATACTCAAACGAAAGTCGAGGTTAAAAAGCACTCACCCATAAGGCTACAGTTCTGGCAGAGAACAAATAGTTCTCTGAATAACCGACAGAAGTGGGTATGTTGGTACTGATTTTGCTATCATTTTCATCAGATGACGGACTACTTGTTTCCCATGCTGCAACCATGAAAACACAAGCTATTTTGAACATGCAAACACTCCACTCTTTTCAATAAAGTAGACAAAACAATCCAGCGCTATCATTTCTGTGTATACAACCCTAGCCCGAGATCATGAGTCAATGACACACTCCACAGCCGTCATGATAAGCTGAGTAACTCACCAATTCTGCCCTCATATAAATTGATAATTCCCCTAGAATTTCATGCCCCATAATAGAAGTAGACTTTCATGCCTCATCATAGAATTTGATCCCAAAGTCTAAAATAACAGAAAAGTTACAGGAAGAATCGGTTGTATCTAAAAAAAAACCTAAAAATAGTTCTAGATCATCTTAGCTCGATTTTTTCTTGGTCTCTGATAATGTGCACCCAACCTTTAACCCTTTTATTCATCTCCTATCAATCATCAACGTATAGCAAGATCCATGAATCTCACATTCCCTTGCTATACTATTAACAGTTATATTTTCCTTATCTTACCATTTACACTCTTGATCCAAAAACCTACTCCAACTATACATCCCCCCATCAACCCTTACATCAAACCATCTAGCAATACACTCGCTACATCGCTAACACGATAAAGAGCTCGTAACTAATCACTGGCGAACTAACAACACTGATTTCAATTTTCTACTAAATTATTCTCCTCAACGACTCCAAATATGAAATAGCAGCTAAACTCAATACCATCGGCCATCGAGATAGTGAAACAGAAACTGACTACATCAAAGAAGCACCTGAGGAAATCGATAAGCCGACATCATCGACTTCACTTTCTCTCTCAGAGCACCGAATCGTGAAACCATGCCGCCAACCACGGCAATTGACACCTGCAACCACAAACTCGAGAATCAGTAAACCGTCGGCATCTGATACAGCAACAAGAGTGCGATGGTGAGACGAGACTTCACCTGAATGGAGAATTCGAGTCTGAGAGAAATGATTGTTGAATCTGCAGCGATCAGGGAGGCGAGATTGGTGTGGAATTTCGGCGATTGCGGTGAGGAGTGGGTTGGATTTGAGGGATCGGAGCAGGGCGTGGTGGATGGATGACGGGAACACCATCGGAAGAGAGGGAATGAGCGAGGAATGTTTCACACGATGCGGATAACGTGTACCTTTTCACTTTTTTTTTCCGATTTATTAATCCCCAAATCTTTAATGATTCTTAAATCATTCATCGAATTTGTATAATATCAATCAGATATCTAAATTATTTAATTTATGAATAAATTAAATTATTTATAAAAATATTATCAAAATTAATGAAGATAAAGAACTAAAACCAGCCTAATCGTCATCGAGGGCAAAAAACATTATCCAATAAAAGATTAAACACTTTCAATTTTTCCTCAATCGACAGCAATGGAGGATCCTAGACGCTTTGACTCAAATTTTAAGATCCATTGTTGATCTTTTAAATACTATTGAGTAACTCCTTGATTCCATAATCAGATTTTTTCTGATTGTTTATTGTCTATTTGTTTTGGTTGCAAAAATTTTGCTGATCTTAATCAGCTTATTTTGATGAGATTTGTGTGGCTGTAACGATACATTACAGACAATCAAACACTGAGAATCGATGTTGTAGGTTTTGTTATGATGCAAGGTTGAACAGGGTGTTCAACTTTTTACATTGGCACTGATCATCGACACTAATTCGGGTGTATCTTTATGCTATGAGTAATGGGTTGGTTTATTTGTATTATCGAAATTTTGGACTTAATTGTTATTATCGACCGAGATAAGTTTAAATTCCATTAGTTTTGATGATGTTTTGGATTGATGGTTTAATTTGTCCATAAGACAGATAATTAAGGAATCTAATTGATATTATAAAGATTTGGGATACGTTTTTGGAATTATTAAAGATTTGAGGGACTAATAAACAAAAACCCTTCTTTTCTGTTTTTTTTTATAAATGATTTAGTTATCTTTCTCAAAAAAAGATTTAGGTAGTTTATGGGTGTATGCCATTGAATGATTTCTGCAAGGCAAATCTCAAGAACATGGAAGCTAGCTGTAGGCATGGTCCTCGACGGGTAGCTAAATGGCAAGCACCTCCGTTTGGACGATTGAAAATAAACGTTGATGCTGGGAACAGATTCGACGGGAGGATTAGTTTGGGTGTCATCATTCGGGATCATAATGAAGATGTGGTGATGGCTGCAAGTAAGAAAATGGAGATCGCCTCGGAAGCAATTATTGGTGAAGTCCTTGCTTTTCGATATGGGCAGGAACTGGCACAACCCATGGACATGGATGGGTTTACTATGGAATCAGATTGTCGTCAGGTCATAACATTGTTAAAGCAGGATGCAAGGGACTTACCAGTTCATTGGGGTATCATTGAAGACTGCCACGATTTTATTCAGAGATTTCAAGAAGTAAAATTACTTTTGTTATTTTTTCTTTCTTTCAACTCACAGACAATTTCCGAGTAGATGTCCTATTTCTTCATTTCTCTCACATCCCCTTCCCTTCTTTTTCTTTTCATCCTGATAAAACTCACAAACAGACCCTTGAGTTATAGTATACTTCAACACTGAGTTAGTAACGTAATTTTCTTATGTCGTTTATACGAATAACGAAACTGTTCAAAATACGTATTGGATGATATAGTGATGAAGGAATGTTACTATTAATTCCGGACAGAGGAAATAAAGAATTAAGATTTGAATATTATGTTTTTATATTAATCATTTATCTTTATAATTTAATCTCAATTGTTTGTTTATTGTTAAATATATTTCTCATACTACCTCCGTCCCAAATTAATAGAAACGTTTTGACTCGTCACTATAATTTATGCGACTGTTGAATTTGTATGGATTTTGATGAAAATGAATATTTTTTTATGATAATGGAGTTTACTGTAATAGTTATAAAAAGAGTGAGTAGATGTACTATAGAAGATAAGATCGATTTGATATTTTTTTGTGATAAAAGATTATCAAAAATGAAAATATTTTATTTATTTTAAGACTGACAAAAAAAAAAGGTTTCAATTAATTTGGGATGGAAGGAATAACTAACTATCCTTTTCTCTCTCTCTTTTTTTTCTTTTTTTCATGTTTTCAGCACACACAAGAAAAAAAAATCCTTTGTTTAAAAAAATGTTTATTTTCTGGAAAAAAAAAACGAAAGAAAACAACTGCTTTTCCAGACTTCCAACACAACCGCCGCTTGCAGCCTCTTCCTCCCCTCTCCTCAGGGGACTTGAGTTTCCTGCTTTTGAACCTCTACAGCATTGGTGCTGTCTTCCACCAACATCATTGGATCACAATCAAGTTTGAAAAAAATCCTGTACCTATGGCTGAGCTGTTTTTTCCTCACTATTGCATTGCTGGTGCTGTATTACACGCAAAGCAGGCGATCCTGTGCCCTCCTCGGGTCCTCCAAATGAAATGGCTTTCTCCGACTGCGAGGATCGGGCCTGACAGGTTCACTTTCATCTCCAATTCTTTTTTTCCACCAATACTCGTGGTTAAAACGTCATTTGTCGCTATTGGTCTGGCCTCTTGCGATTTTGATCTCTGTGGGAAAGCTTTTGCGTGGTAGTAACTGTGGGAATGGGGAAAGTGATTAGCATTGATTAGGAGTTCAATCGATTATGGTTTGAAGGTGACCGATTTGTATCAAGATTGTCGGCAATGAGGGTTTAGCGAATTCAACGTTAGTGTTTTGGTCTTAGGTTTAGCAGTTGAAGAATGGAGTGAAAATGCGTAGAGATTCGAAGTTATGTTGTGTTTGGTTGGTATTTGACAATTTGACATGGCATATAGATCGATTCACATCGTACTATACCAGTGATATCATTTATGGATCAGGGTTTGTTTTGTCTGTGACTCTGATTTCAACGTGACATCGGAAGAAATCGTCGTAAGGTTTTAAAATTTCTTCACATGGTTCCTAATAATTATCATAATTTCCGTTTATATGACGGTCCGAATCTAGTGTCGATAAGTTATATGATAATTTCACAGCATTCATCCTCCCACTATTCTCGCACCATTACCCATACTGAAAATCGATCACAGTGATTTCATCTGCTGTGGATTCTCGTTCTCCCCCGTTGTTGAAATAGTTGATGGGATGTCATTGTATGGTTCTATATGCTCCTTATGCCGCCGACTTATATTCCGTCAAATCCTTCTTCCTTAACCATCTCTTCTGATTTTGCAACAGCCTCCTCGTCGCTGCTGGAAGTTCGAACGCTTACATCTACCACTTCAGCTTCCATTCTGCACAATCTGCCCGCCTGAACCAAGATGGCAAAATTTTGCTGATCAATAATGCTGTAGGTTCTGGTATTGTTCTTATATATCAAGCACCCATCAGGTTTTAGCCTTCTGCTTCCATTAGCTTAGAGCAAGTCCAATAGGACAAGCCATTTAATTATTTTTTGGTACCTAAGGTAAGTTTTTCCTATATTTTAATATCCATTTTGATTTTGACAGTCTATAGAATTAATGTTTATAATTCACAGAGTTAATGATTACAGTTTACGAATTTTATTGGGTACTAAAACATAAGTGAAACTTCACTTAGATATTTTTGTATAATTTGTCTTATAATTTTTATCAATGAATAGTATGAAAATGTCAAAATTTAGCTAAGTTTGTCCAATGACATTATGCTAAAGATTAGCATTTTTATTTTTTCCTCCTATCAATTACTTTAAATAAATAAATAAATTTCCTCAATTAATTTTGAACTTCCAAGCAATAACTCTATAATATTTTATCATCATCATCATGATGTGGCATATTAGCAATAGTCATTTTCATTGCTAAATTTGACAACGAAAATAACAAAAGTTATAACAATTAATATGAAATGCATTGAAGTGTAAAAATGATGAGCAATAGCTATTATATGCATAAGACTTGCCTCTTACGTTTCACCCTCTTTGAACATTCCCTTTTTTATTGGGCTTTGATTTTGTGGTCGACAGGCCCAATCCAGAATGGCCCAGAACGTGCAGTTTCTTGTTTCTCAAGACTTGGTCAATATGTTGGGTTTGGGTCATTGACCGAATATGCATTTTGAGCCTACAAAGCTTGTCTTCCAAGAAACAGAACATTCTGGATCAATCTGGGCCTGTCCAACCCACAATGTGAAAACCCAGCCCAAATCAGCATCCAATACTCTCCCAAAACCTATAAATAGCCATTGCAATTCCCCCTACAAAATCCACAATGAACTCAAAATCAAGCTCACAATACCAAAAAAATCATCAACCAATCAATCTAAGCTAGTTCGTCGATTCTCAAATATCGTTAGCAGAATGTCGCGCTACTCTTGCGGCCGCCTTGGTGGGAACGTCATGTTCGTTCCATATGCCACTGTTGAGATCATTTCGCATGTCCCTAGCAATCGTAGAGCCGGATGTGGCAGCTCTTCCTCATGCGGTGCCTCAAGCTCCAGCTCTGGCTTTGGCTCGGGGTTTTTTAAGG
The DNA here is from genome assembly GCA_035668315.1 of Drosera spatulata. Classification (NCBI taxonomy): domain Eukaryota; kingdom Viridiplantae; phylum Streptophyta; class Magnoliopsida; order Caryophyllales; family Droseraceae; genus Drosera; species Drosera spatulata. Next base: position 20,385 of record JAOVYX010007427.1, on the reverse strand, counting down.
CACCAGCTGATTGGAAGGAGACGCCGGAGGCTCATGTGTTCATGTTGGACCTGCCGGGGATGACAAAGGAGGAGGTGAAGGTGGAGGTAGTGGACGAGGGGAGGGTGCTTGAGATAAGCGGGGAGATGAAAGAGAAGAATGAGGAGGAGAACGGTGTCAAGCTCCGTGAGGAGCGTGGAAGGGGCAAGTTTGTGCGGAGGTTCAGGCTCCCGAGGAATGTTAATGTGGAGGAGGTGAAGGCGGAGATGGAATACGGTGTGCTGACCGTGATAGTTCCCAAGCTGGAGGAGAAGAAGCCGGAGACCAAATCCGTTGAGATTTCTGGTTGCTGAATTCTTCTTCGTTGTCCATGCTGTGCTGTAGCAAATTTGTTTGTACTAATAGAATACAAGTTCTCTTGTATTCCATTATTTTGTCATAAAACTATGTTACTCGATATGTAGTTTGTGTATAACAGGTTTGGATTTTGGTTGTATGACTGTTGTTTTGTGTGACGATGGTATCTCAAATTAGTATCGTATATGAAATTCTTCTATCCGGTTTGCATCATGAATGGTTGTTTAAGCGTGATGCTGAACATGTTCTACAGACTACTTCACCGCATAGACAGCTAAAAATTTAAGTTTACACGAGTTACAAGGAGTCAAGCCATCGTCAGCAGCGATGGGCGATGTGATTGCCTCCTTTGAGTGAGAACGGCACACCGGTGAAGGAAGAGGGATTGTTGTCGTAAATTCGCGGGTGATCGAGGAACAAAACCACCACTGTAATATCGTCGTGGAAATGCCTCCTCACCCCTGCATCGATCTTCCTCAGGTCTGCATATCTCATCTCTCTCTTTCTTGCAGCAACCTGAAGCGCCGCTTCTATTAGTCTCTTAGAGATCCCCTGCAAATTACAAAGCCTATGTTAGCATCCTCAAGGCAAGAAACGCTGTACTAATCGTCAATAAGATTAACAATGGATCTTACATGGCGTGGATTGGAGTTAACGATGTTGACGGCCTCCTGGCTGCTGAGCTGCTCCCATAGACCATCTGAGGCAAAGATCAGAAACCGGTCCTCAGGCTGCAACATCTGAACTGTTATCGACGGTTCCGCTCTGAGGATTGGCTTGTGGAAGGGCTCTTGTAGTCTGTACTTGGAAGGCAATGGTTCTCTGTTGAACTCCCACTTCTTCAAGTAGACGTCTCCGATGGATCTTGAGATCTGCACACAGGAAAAACCTTGCTTTGATCAGCTTAAGCCCATGGTCGTCCAGTAAACCCGATTGATATCAGAATCGGTTTTGTTGTTACCTGAATTATGCCCTTGACGCGCCAAATCCTGTTTTTGAGAACAGTTATATCAGGATCGTTAGGATGCAATAATCTAAGCTCCTCCCTCACGGACTTGAATCTGGCGTTGTGCTCATCTGATAACGTAACAGCTTCGACCTCTCTAGAGGCCCTATTCAATTTCCCTAGAACTACTCTGGAGTCTCCTGCATTGGCCGTGTAAAGAAGGCCGTTGCATATAATCCCGACCAAACAACACGTTCCTGCGGATGCTATCTGTGGCTCCTCGGGACATTGCTTCTTCACCTTCGCCATGAAATCCTCGTCCGTCGCTAGGAATGTTTTCCTTATCACACCAGCTGATATCTCCTGATGCTCCGCCACGAATTCTGCATCACCAAGAACGCATGCATATGAATATCGATTTTTGAGGCAAGTGTAACATGAAAGCATGGTGCACAGTCAAGAGAAAGTCCACAAGTAATCGACGAAATTTCGAAAGATCGTCGACTAGCCAAGAACTCGACATAATCACACAGCGATTGAAGTTGCAAAGTTTCTTAGATTGTTCAAACCCTGTGTAACAATGTCAATTGTCAAACCAAGTCATTCCAGCACCGAAATTGCCTCAAACTATTTACTCTAAATTATTTTTCAAGAATTGTGGTTCAAAAAAAAAAACATGATCATAAAAGAGAAAAACTAACAAGAGTACAGGAACCAACAACATGGCGAATCAAAAACAAACTCTGAGCAAGAACATAGAACATGAAAGCAACCCAAACAAACATAGAACACATACTTTTGAGATTGATGAACAATTTGTCATTCACAAAATTCGAAGCTTGGGCACCTCCATGTCCATCATAAACACCAACAAACGTCCCATGAATGCTCGTATCAGCTGAACTCAACGGACCCGATTCGAGCTGACATTGATCCTCCATCTCCCCGTTAGCTTGCATCATAGCCATGGAGAAGTCACCATTCATATGTTGACCCAAACCCCTTTGCCATAACAATCCATCACCTCTTTTGCTCTCCTCAATCTCATAATCATGAACCAATGGTCTCCAACACCTCCTCACCATTTCCATACACAACTTTGCCTTCACCAAACCCAAAGCTTCTCCTCACATATATGTACACATCTATCTATAAATCACCCAAATGACCCACCAACCACGGACTTAAAACACGTCTCGAAATATTACACCTACACTCTCCTTATAAACCTGCACACTCCTCGGTCGATGTGGGAATAACCTTATAACCTAACATTCAGATCCCAGACAGGGTCTGAGACCTGGATTCTGAATGTGCTCAAATCCACAGGAACACCAAGAACACGGTACGGGTAAGAAAGAATTTGTGTCACCAGGAAACAAGAACCAATTTTTTTTGCAGAAAAGACCAGATGGGTATGTGGAGAAATTTATGGGCAATGTGTCCTTAGACAAAGAAAGCAACATGTAGCAGCACTGTTCAAGGGTGATGGTGCTGGTGCACTTGGTACCTTGAATCTTGGATTTCAAATGGGCAATGGGTCCTTTAAAAATTTCTCTTTTGCAATCAATTCAAGAAACAAAGTCTAGCTGTTGAAACCCATTAAAAATTTGGACCTGACAAGGGCTTGTCTTGAATCAGTGAGATGAAATCAATGATAGAGGAAGCAATTGGATAAGGGGAAGAGAGAAAAAAAATAAAAGGGTGGGCTTGGAATTTGAGGTTGATGAAAGATCTTTTATATGCTCGAATTGAGGATTTGAGGTTGATGATACGGTGAAAGATTTCAATTGGGTGTTGGCAAAATGGGATTTTGATTTCTGGGTTTTTGGATTTTGATATTATCAGTAGGAGTACTTTATAAAGTGGAAAAGGCAATTTTGATTTCGTTTTTTGGTCCAGCTAATTGATCTATGATTTTGGTAGTTCAATGGCTGTCTTTTTATGATCTTGTGGTCCTAAAGAGAAAGTTTAGGGTTGAAATTTGAAGGAGATTAGTTTTGTAGGTTAGATTTGATGGTGTATGTTTTAGTTTTTGGACCAATGACTATTAAGCATCATTGCTCTATCTTTGGACAACTTTTTGTTAACAATGTGGGAACTCTAATGACATCTTGCACGATAAAATTCCATCCTGAGGATGCACGATACGTCAGTACGTTCATGAGGTGAGATTAATAAACACAAATAATATACTTGTAACGAGTTTCATAATTTATGTTTCATTAGCCGCATAATATTTCAATTAAATCCTGAGTTTCATTAACGATCAAAGGTCAGTGTGTTGTAAGTTTAAAATGTAACAATCAGTTGATATCAATAACAATCTATGAACAGGGTCTAGAATGAACAATATATACACGGTTTTACTAGTGTTCCATACAATTATGTAGAACAAAAAGATTATTTTCCAATAACCTGAAGATAATAGCAATAACTCTCTTTTAGGGTCTTTGAGATGATCCTTTAAGTTGTTTTGCTTTCTGTCTATCTAACCTAATACTAAAGACGTTGAACTGTGGACAATTTGAAAGTTCTGTCTTCTATCCTACACCAAAAGCTATTTGTTTGATTGTTTGTGGCATCATATAGCTCCTTCACGTTAAGACCTAAGCTGCAGTGGACAATCAATTTGATGCAGCAATCTTTGAATCAAGGAAAGATCAAGGAAAGCAAAGAAAGGATGATTTTTATGCAAAAAAATTTAAAGCAAAAGTGATAGGAACCTAAGTGACATATGATATCTTAGGTTTACAGACTATATTGAGATCAACAAGCAATAGATTATATTCCTTCGTCATCCAAAGGAGGAATAGGGAACATATGGGATGTCCCCTTCCCTATAGTATACATATAGGCTTGGCTCCAATTTTCTAAAGTTTCATTTGAACTTAGAAGTGTTTTGTTGGCATTATTCAACATATAAATTGTTGAATTTGTTGTTTTTTGGATCAAGGACAATGTCGCAACAAGGACAGATTCCATGGAACAGCATAAAAGTACGTGTTTTGTAGTGCAGTGCAACATATGTAGTACAATAATAGACATAAACTAAAACTAACTAGCCATAACCCCCATCTAAAACTTCGTTATGTGCGTTTCATATCTTTTAGTTTGTCACAGAGAAATTTGTTGCTTGTTATTCTTCAAATGTACACCGAGTGCTATGAACTCAAATACTAACGAGTAAAGTTCAATTTCGGATAATTATATGTTAAAATAGACTCGATATAACAGGTCATTGCGTACATCGACTTCGATATCTACCTTGACGATCAAAATGGTGTGAAGGCACTCGGAGCCTTCGGCCAACTAGCGAAAAGCATTGCCTTTCATTTTGACGATACATACAATAATAGAACAAAAATATATGATTGATTTTATATTCTAAAAAAAGATTTATAAAAAAAATTTATTTCATAAAATCATTATTATAAAATTTTTTATAAATTTTTTTATGATATAAAATCAGACATATTAATTGACTTTAAATTAACCCCATAAAATATAGGCTAAAGGCCTAAAGTTGAATCAAGAAAATGTGACAATAAGATAGTACTACATGCCATCAAGACTTCTACACTTGGTTTTATAGACTTACCTATCATAGGTTAAGTCTTGCTATCTTTCAAACTTCGTGTCACCTAGTTGTTATGACCAACAAATCATGTTTAACCTGTAAAAAAAACATGAACACAAACAACAAATTGCTTAAACAGTTGGCCATATATGAAGGAGATGTACTATATTTACTATTTACATGTGATATTACAGTCTTTTGTGGCAACTTATTAGCTGAATTGTAAAATATCTTGATTGTTCCTGATTTGACTTAATGCAAAATAATTAATGTATCGAATTTAGAATAGTAAGATTGTTGTTTTTAGGTTAATATTCCTTCTGTGTCATTCAAATTACAACACTTTTTTTTGATCGTCGCATTCAAATTATAACATTTTCTTATTTATTAACTTTTTTCATACAAAAATATCAAACTATCCCTATTTTATATCACATCAATCTATTCGTCATCATTTCTCTTTTTTTTTCCTCATTCCTTTATCTCACACACTCACAAAGACAAATTTGTCATTCCTTATCAATTCAACACACACATAAATTATTATGTCAAGTCAAATCGTTACAATTTGAATGAGACGGAGATAATATTATATACTCATAATTATAAGAGTAGGATGAAAAACACTACATTTTAATATGAACGAATTAATTTTCATCGTTTATTTTTAAATTCTATCGTATGAATAATATTAAAACATGTATGATATTTTTTTTGTTATAAATAACAAAATATCTCAATAATAATTACCTTGCTTCAAAGTTCATATACCTACACTAGCTTGCAACAGTTGAAAACTAAGCTCTTGAACACTCGTCATTGCACCATTTTGTCGTGACGAAGATGTAATAAAGTATATTTCGTACAAACATTATCATAGAATGAAGTTCATACTATAATGTAGAAAACTAGCTTTACAATTCTGCATTCATTATTGTTACGAACGGGTCTGTTAATTATAAACACAAACAATAACAAATACGCAAAAATAAATGAGACAAAAGATTTTTACGTGGAAATCCTTGCGGAAAAAACCACGGACGGTCGTCAAAGACGAAGAATCCACTAGTCAAATGAGGAAATACAAAAGGAACAATACGAATACCAAAAACTCATAACAAATAGTTAAACACCCTCATTCTAATGTGTTTAATAAATCAAAAACCTCCCCGCCACTCTTTCCTTATTTCTCTGCTTCTCCTTCCTTCACCTATAGCTTCTCAACTCCTCTCAACTTCTCCTTCTTATATACATCAAGAATGGAAAAGGCACACAGAACAAACACGCGGACAAGCCCCACGCAGGGAAGACGCGGAGAAGAACGCGGACGCGCTGAACGTCCACGCGGAGAAAACGATTTGAGACACCATCAACAAATCTCCACCTTGATTCAAATCAATTTCATTGTCGTCGAGCAACCTCCATCTAGGCTTCAAACGAGCCTAACTGTCCTTCACTCCTAAGAGTTTTAGGCAATGACGAAACTTCGAAACAGGAACTGGTTTCGTCAACATATCTGCTGGATTTTCAGCAGTAGCAATATTGATCACCTTGATATCTTTAACGTCCTGTACAAAGTAATAACGGATGTCAATGTGCTTAATTCTCTCATGATGCATCTGATCATGGGTCAAATGAATGGCTGATGAACTATCACAGTGAACCACTGTATTGTCTTGCTTCAAACCTAAGTCAGAAGCCAAATTGCTTCCTTCACAGCTGACGCAACAGTCATAAACTCTGCCTCTATAGTACTCAAGGCTACAGTGTCCTGTAAAGTTGTCTTCCAAGAAACTAGCCCACCACAGAAAGTGAATACATACCCTGCACGACCTCCGACGATCCAGATTTTCAGCATAGTCTGAATCTGAGAACCCTTCACCATTATTGCTGCCTCCACCTCGCCTTGCATCGTAGACGAGGCTCAATCCCGATGAACCCTTAAGATACCTAAGGATCCATTTCACAGTCTGCCGGTGAACTCTTCCAGGTCTGCCCATATAACAACTGACAACTGACACTGCCTGTGATAAATCAGGTCTAGTGCATACCATGACGTACATCAGGGAACCAATTGCACTCGCATAAGGCACTGAGGCCATACTCCTCACCTCATCCTTAGTCTTCGGTAAGAGGTTCAAGGATAACTTGAAGTGCGCTGCCAAGAGAGTAGAAAAAAGGTTTGGCATCTTTCATGTCAAATCGGTCTATAACCTTCTCAATATACTTCTTCTGGCTCAAGGTTAAGACTCCACGCTTCCTATCCTACTCGATCTCCATGCCCAAATTCTTTTTTGTTGGGTCGAGATCCTTCATATCGAACTCACTACTGAGTTGCGCTTTCAACCTGTCAATAGTCCCCTTGCCTCTACCAGCGATCAACATATCATCTATGTAGAGCAAAAGATATACCTGCCTCCCATCTGGTTGTTGCTGATGATACATACACTGATCGTACGGGCTTCGTGTGTATCCAATGCTTGCCATAAAGGTGTCAAACCTGTGATACCATTGTCGGGGCGACTGCTTCAATCCGTACAATGATTTCTTCAAAAGACAGACTCGGTATTCCATTCCTGGCAATGAAAAATACTCTGACTGGCACATATAGATCTCCTCTTCTAACTCACTGTATAAGAACGCTGTCTTCACATCCATTTGCTCAAGTTAAAGATCGAAATTAGCAACCAAAGGTAAAAGCATTCTAATAGAAATGTGTCAAACTACAGGAAAAAATACCTCAGTGTAGTCAATTCCTTCTTTCTGAGTGAAACCCTTACCCACCAATCTGGTCTTGAATCTCACATCCTCGCCATCGCCTGCTTCCTTCTTTTTGAACACCCATTTGCACCCTACGGTGCGCTTTTCCTTCGGCAAGTGAACTAGAGTACAAGTGCTGTTCTTGTGAAGAGACTCTAGTTCTTCTTTCATAGGTGCAGTCCACTGGACACATTTCGAACTAACGATGGCCTCCCTGAATGACAAAGGCTCATTCTCAACTGCCTCGCTCACAATGTGTGCATATGCCACTAAATCTGAATAGCCATATCGAACTGGGGATCTGATCTCACGTCGTTCTCTGTCACGGCTAAGTTGGTACTGTTATTGAGTGGGTTCCACCTGGATTGGATCTGGTACTAGTGGTTCTATCCTAGATTTTCTGCTTCTTGAGCTGGCTGCAAAGCATGAGTGGGAATGTTGGGATCTAAGGATTCCCCATCTTGATGCTCCACCTCAAATGTCGATCTCTCGACTGGACGTGTCTGCTCCACCTGCTGCTGAATGCTTCCTTGTTGCTCAGCTTTCTTGGCTAACATTGACTCCTCGTCAAATATGACATCGCTGCAGATGATGATTCCAGGTGATGATGGATTACTGGAGTATAATCTGTATCTCTTCACACCTGGTCGATATCCAAGAAAGATGGCCTTCTTGACCCTTGGTTGTAACTTTTCTTCGCTAACATGATAGTATGCAGGACAACCGAAAACACGAAGGTTGGAATAATCAACAGGCTTATCAGACCAAGCCTCATAAGACGTTTTCATCGATAATGCTGAGGAGGGTGACTTGTTTACCAGATAACAAGCCGTCATAACTGCTTCAGCCCAAAACCTCTCAGTTAGTCCGACTCCAATCATCATGCACCGAGCCCACTCCATGAGCGTCTGATTCATGCGTTCTGCTACCCCATTCTGCTGAGGTGTGTAAGTGACAGTGCGATACCTCATAATGCCTTTGTCCTTGCAGAACTTCAGAAATTGCTTGTTCACAAATTCCATCCTGTTGTCTGTTCGAAACCTGTTGATCTGCCTGTTGGTTTGTGTCTCTATCAACTTCAACCATTCCTTGAATCTCTCGAATACCTCAGATTTTTCTTTCAAGAAAAATATCAAGACATAACGGGAGTAATCATCGATGAAGGTAAAAAAATACTTTTTACCTCTCATCGAAGCATGCGGAGATGGCCCCCATAAATCTGAGTGAATGTAGTCGAGTGTCCTCTTCGTTCTGTGCATCGCACTTCTAAACGACACTCTCTTCTGCTTGCCGAGAACACAGCACTCGCAGAACCCGAGTTTCTGTGTCTTCAATCCTCCAAGCAAGCCTGCTGAACTCAGAACATCCATCCCCCGATTGGCCATATGCCCAAGCAGCATATGTCACAGCTTCATTTCAGAATTAACCTCACCATCACTAACGGACAATGAATTTGCAATAACTACAACGCCATCCTGCGTCGCGCCAACCAAATAGTACAATCCAGCATGAAGTGGAGCCTTTATAGTCACCATACGGTTCTCTTTGACCTTCTTGTCCCCATCCTGAGAATGATAGAAACATCCTTCACGATCAAGGGAACCCAAAGAGATAAGATTCCGCCTCACTGCTGGAACATATTGAACATCTTTCAATGTTCGCACAACACCATTTCATATCCGTTTACGAACGTCTCCCACACCAAGAATCTTACAGGCAACATTATTGCCCATAAGAACTACGCCGTCATTGGACTCAGCAAATGTGGCGAACCACTCCCGATACGGACAAATGTGAAAGGTGCAACTGAAATCCATCACCTATTCTGAAGTGGATGCTACCAAGGACTCCATGGCGGATATAAGAAAGGTTGAGATTGTCTGGGTCTCGATAATACCAGCGACTGGGGCTTCCTCCTTCTTTTGCTTGTTCTTCAGTTTAGGATATTCGTTTCTCCAATGTCCCTTATGATGACAGTAGTGACAAGAGTCGGATTTTTTCGAGCTTTTACTCTTCAATCGGCCTCTGAACTTATCCTATTGTCTTCGATCCTGTCTCTCTGTGATGAATAGCGCATCATTAAAGCTTGAGGGGCTAGATGATTTCGAAAGTTGGTGTCTCAGCTGACTACTGGTCAAAGACGTCTTAACATTTTTCAGTGACAAAGAATCTCTACTATGGATCATAGTAGTCACAAAAGCCTCATAGCTACTAGGGAGAGAACACAACAGAATGACCGCCGCTTCTTCATCGTCGATGGTGACTCCAACATTTTTCAGATCAACAAGGATAGTCTGAAACTCCGTCAAGTGCTTTTCTAGTGAGGTAGCAGATTCCTTCATTTTGAAAGAATGAAAACGCTGTCTCATATACAAACGAGAAGCGACAGATTTGCTCATGTATATGCTGGACAGGTTATCCCAAAGAGGCTTAGCAAATTTTTCCTCCAGGACGTTTTGAAGAACGTCGTCAGAAAGACACAGCTGTAAAGTCATACGTGCCTTTTTATCCATCTTCATCTTATCTTCGTCTTTCATTTCCGTCGGTAATTTATCGACTCCTTGCAGAACCTCTTCGATTCCTTCTTGGGTTAATAACGCAACGACTTTGACTCTCCAAAGTCCAAAATTGTTTGTGCCATCGAATTTTTCCACATCAAATTTCATAGGCGCCATTGCACTGAAATTTTTTTCCCCTGAAAACACTATTCACGTCAGAAACACTATTACTTCTGTAGCACTGTTCACCGAAACACTGTTCAGTACTGTACGTTACAAAAAATAATTTTTGTGGAAAAATACAAGAAAACTGATCCGCAAAAAATTTAACTTTAATCCCAAGCTTAATGTTCGTTCGTAAGCCTACGTGAGCGAACCCGATGTCGGAAATAAGGATTGAAACATTTCAAACTCTGATATCAGTTTGTTACGAACGAGTTTGTTAATTATAAACACAAACAATAACAAGTACGCAAAAATAAATGAGACAAAAGATTTTTACGTGGAAATCCTTGCGGGAAGAACCACGGGCGGTCGCCGACGACGAAGAATCCACTAGTCAAATGAGGAAAAATAAAAGAAACAATACTAGTACCAAGAAGTCGTAATAAATAACAAAACACTCTTACTCTAATGTGTTTAATATATCAAAAACCTTCCTGCCACTCTTTCCTTATATCTCTGCTTTTTTTTTCTTCACCTCCAGCTTCTCAACTCCTCTCAACTTCTCTTTCTTATATACATCAAGAATGAAAAAGACACACAGAACAAACACGCAGAGAAACCACGTAGGAAGAACACGGACGCGTTGAAGGTTCATGTGAAGAAGACGATTTGAGCCACCATCAACAATTATTGATCAAGAGCAATCCACTCTCACAATAGAAGAAATGCCCTCACTCACACTAGCCGTATCTTTCAATTAATTGTTCTTGGTATACATGTGACTTATAATCTAGTCGTTCAACAAGATTGACGAAATACGCGCATCGTGTATTCAACATGTACCTTAGAAGTTGAAACACTACTTGTAATTATTGCGATACGTACACATGCCTCGAGTGACCGGTCCTCCTCATATATAGTTGGCCGAAGACATCTAGTTGCTCCAAAACGATGAATATAAAACACTGTTAAAAAAGACAAAGCCAACGACTTAGATTGTTCTTGTGATCATGAGACGAGATGCGAGCGTTCTCATCCTTGTTACAGTACAATAATGTTTTCGAATATCCTCCGTAGATATCGAATTCCTGCCAAATAAGAAAAGATTTCTTTATTTGTAAGGCTGCTCCGTGCTTGTACCAGTTAAATCACATCCAAACTCAGATTCAGGATCAAGTTAACATCAACGTATACTGTGTCACACTCGAAACTTAACGGCGAAAACCAGCGATAAATTAGTCGTTAATGATAATCGAACGATAGGTCGATTATCTGTAAGAAAACGAAAGAAAGGGAAAAAGACACATCGTGTGATAATCAGCATCACAATCTCAGCTTTGGCAATAGCTAGCAGCGATCGATATATATGGAGTTGAATGGAATTTTAATGGGCTCTTTACAGTTCACTTCACTGTGTGATATCAACATCGAAAACATTAGTCGCTGCATGTGTTGGGCTATCAATGGGATATCATAATATTTTCGACCCGTCATCGTACCATGTGAATTGCAATACATGTGCGACGGTCACTTTCATATCATTCATTTCTTATAACGACATTGGACTTGTTTTTTGTATGAATCATAGGAATAATAATAATTAGATTTCGTATTTCGTTTCGTTTCACCGACTTGGATTTTGCATTCGGGAAAAAAACTATATGACTCGAAATTGATTCTCGAGCTTTGGAATATACTCCTCGATAGGTGGCTGGCGAGGTAGCTCGATAAATGAAAGTGAGCTCGTCGTAGTGACGAAGAAGATCGAGGAGGGTGGGAGTCGATCAAATTGAGCTATTTATGCATAAGTAGCACATTCGTGTGAATTGGATTGATTTCTAGAGTTACGAAGATTTCAATTTCGATATTGGTTTCGGTTTTAATAGTTATTTTAATATATCAAAGCTACTCCTTGTTAACGGATGATTGTCCAAATTTCAATTTACGTTATAGTTCAGTTCACATATAAATCAGCAATTTGACTTATACTAGTGATTAAAAGAATATTATACTGGAATTCATACATCTATTATACTGATGTTGAGAATTGTTTCCCAAATTACCCACATCGGACATGAAAATTGAAAATAGTATGGGTGCATATGGATCCTGGGCTGCTCATCTCCGCACAAGAATTACAGTAGAATCACCGAAGGGGGTGTCTGATAGTACTATTTGAAAGTGGGCCGGGTCTTGGACCTGTGATGGACTGGCCCAACTGAAACGCTCCTTATATGAGGAGCTGGACCTGGCAATGGCAATTGGTGGGCTCGTCGAGTTGAGATCGTCTTACTTGGGTCGGGCCTGCTTGAATCGGCCCTCTATGTTAAAATTGGATTCACATCAGGCTTAGTTTTTCCGAGGATTGTTCGATATTAGTGTTGATAACTGTAAAAATCAATTACGAAATAAAAAATTGATAACAAAAATAAATCATTATATAAAATAAAATGATTTTCATTAATCAAATCTTCAATATTGTATTTTGATGAAATAAATAACCATTTTTATGATTTTTTGTTTCATCCGTTTAAAAATCAAACAATGAAAACAAATAATTTTGTTTAATGAGACAATGAAATAACAACAAAAAATAAAAAGCAAGAATGATATCATACAGATCCTTAAAAATAGGGTAAGAATTTGTTCATAATAGTGATAAGCGTATGTATATTTTGCGTGCTTCAGATCCTATCTATGACGGATTACCTAACAATGTAGTCTTACTTAAATTAAACAAAGGTTGAATCGGAGGTAAGTGATCATAGGCTAAAAAGGATGGACATTTATTTAGGGCATTAGTAAATAATTATCCCATAATGCACATGAAAGTTTTACCGGATAGGATCGTTGCCATTTTATTGTTTTTTTTACTGTGGCAACTAACTACTATTTATATGTTTTTTGAATCACAAACTTCATAAAGAAACTAATTATTCTTTTTATTTTATATTATATATAATAATTATCTATTTACATCGTCTCAAAATATGTAAAAGATGATTTATTTAGTAATTTTTTTATATAAAAAAAATATCAAAGTAATCATCATCTACTACAGTACACCCACCATCTCCTCTCACATTGCTACCGTAAACCACACCAACACTAAAAAAAATATATTATTTCTTAATCAAATTCCACACAAATTCAACACACATACATAAAATCGTATATCGAGTTAATATATTATCTATAATATAAAACGAAGGCAGTACCTTTTTCAATGCTTATTGATTACAACATTAATATTTTCTTTGGATCACATTAGATGGTAGATTAAGTTTGTTTTAAAATCCACTGATCTAAGACAATAATGACCCAAACCTCTTTGGATCACATTCAATATGTTTTACCTGCATTAAAACTTTGAAATCTACCTTGAAATTTAATGGAGAAATTAAATACGATCCCTCTGAGATCATTCATCCGTTAACTATTTATACCCCCGAATCATTCTCCTTTCCATCACATCTCATTGCCTTCTGTTCTATTCAACTAAGTAATAGACAAACAGAGCAACCATGAAGAAAAACATTGGCCTCGTCTTTGTTCTCCTTTTTGTTTTCAGTATTTTCTCTGCATCATCTGCCATCTTTTGGGATGTCGATGAACATGTCGTCAAGCCACCACGAGCACCCCAAGAAGGTACATTCTAACACATCGTGTATGAAGCTATAAACCATATTATTCAGAAACATTTTAAAATGTGACTTAGTTTCGTTATTAAATCTGTGTAGTAGACAAGATTACTCACACACTTGACGCAAGTGTGAGCGACGATGAAGCCATGTTGCCGATGGAAGAAAAACAATCAACATTTTCTAGACAAGGTAAAATTTGTTACGAACGGGACTATTTATTATAACACAAACAATAACAAGTGCGCAAAATAAACGAGACAAAGATTTTTACGTACAAACCCTTGCAGGAGAAAACCACGGACGGTCGTCGACGACGAGAAAACCCACTAATCTAAAAGGAGTTACAAAAGAGATACACCCGTAACACTAAGAACCTCACATAAAGGATAGAGATAACAATCTCTTATACAAATCCCTTACGTCCTCTATGTGTTTAATATATGTGTTCTGCTCGTGAAACAAACTCCTCTGTGTGTTCGTTTTGCTTCTACTTTTCCTCTACCGTGTATTTATAAGAAAAATCAGCCCACGCGAGAGGTCCACACGATACGCAAAAAAAGAGAAAAGCAACCCACGAGGAGAAATGAAACTTGAGGCATACTTTTCAATAAATCTCCACCTTGACTCAAGTTATCATCTTCGCATATCTAGTCAAGATCTTCTCTGTCATTGAACAACCTCCACTTAGACTTTAGGAAAGCCTAACCGCCATCTACTCTTAAGAGCTTCAAGCAATGACGAAACTTTGAAATAGAAACTGGTTTCGTCAACATATCTGTTGGATTCTCAACAGTAGTGATCTTGATCACCTTTACATCTTTAATGTCCCGTACAAAGTAATAACGGATGTCTCTCATGATGCATCTGATCACGGGTCAAGTGAATGGCTGATGAAATGTCACAGTGAACCACTGTATTGTCTTGTTTCACACATAAGTCAGAAGCCAAATTCCTCAGCCAAATTGCTTCTTTCACAGCTGACGCAATAGCCATGAACTCTGTTTCTGTAGTGCTCAAGGCTACACTTTCCTGCAAAGTTGCCTTCCAAGAAATTGGCCCATCACAGAAAGTGAATACATACCCTGTAAGTGACTTCCGACGATCCACATCTGCAGTATAGTCTAAATTGGAGAACCCTTCAACATTGTTGCTGTCTCCATCTCGCTTTACATCGTAGACGAGGCTCAATCCCGATGAACTCTTAAGATATCTAAGGGTCCATTTCGTGGTCTGCCAATGACCTCTACCAGGTCTGCCCATATAACGACTGACTACTGACACTGCCTGTGACAAATCGGGTCGAGTGCATATCATAGCATACATCAGTGAACCAACTGCACTCGTATAAGACACTGAGACCATACTCCTCACTTCGTCCTAAGTCTTCGGAGAGAGTTTGAAGGATAGCTTGAAGTGCGCTGCTAAGGGAGTAGAAACGGGTTTGTCATCTTTTATGTCAAATCGGTCTAGAACCTTCTCAATGTACTTCTTCTGGCTCAAGGTCAAGACTCCACGCTTCCTATCCCGCTCAATCTCCATGCCCAAAATCTTTTTTGCTGGGTCGAGATATTACATATCGAACTCACTACTGAGTTGCACCTTCAACCTGTCAATAGTCCTATTGCCTCTACCAGCGATCAACATATCATTTACATAGAGCAAAAGATATACCTGACTCTCATCAGGTTGTTGCTGATGGTACACACACTGATTGTACGGGCTTCGTGTGTATCCAATGCTTGCTATAAAGGTGTCAAACCTGTGATATCATTGTTGGGGCGACGGCTTCAATCCGTACAATGATTTCTTCAAAAGACAGACCCGATATTCCATTCCTGACAATGAAAAACTCTCTGGTTGGTGCATATAAATCTCCTCTTTTAGCTCACCGTGTAAGAATGCCGTCTTCACATCCATTTGCTCAAGTTCAAGATCAAACTTAGCAACCAAAGTTAGAAGAACTCGAATAGAAGTATGTCTGACTACAGGAGAAAAAACTTCAGTATAGTCAATACCTTCCTTATGAGTGAAACCGTTAACCACCAATCTGGCCTTGAATCTCACACTGACACCATCGCCTGCTTTCTTCTTTTTGAACACTCATTTGCACCCTACGGTGCACTTTCCCTTCGGCAAGTAAAGTAGAGTTCAAGTGTTGTTCTTGTAAAGAGACTCTAATTCCTCTTCCATAGCTGCAGTCCACTGGGTATATTCTGAACTAGCGACGACCTCCCTGAATGACAAAGGCTCATTCTCAACTGCCTCGCTAACAATGTGTGCATATACCGCCAAATCTGAATAGCCATATCGAACTGGGGGTCTGATCTCACGTCGTTTTTTGTCCCGACTAAGTTGGTACTGCTGTAAAGTAAGTCCCACTTGTACTGGATATTGTACTAGTGGTTTCACTTCTGCATCTTCTACTTCTTGAATTGGCTGTAAAACATCAGAGGGAATGTTGGGATCTGAGGAGTCCCCATCCTGATGCTCCACCTCAAATATCGATCTCTCGACTGGTCGTGTCTGCTCTACTTGTTGCTGGATGCTCCCTTGCTGCTCAACTTTCTTGGCTAACATCGACCCCTCGTCAAAAGTGACATCTCTGCTGATAACGATCCTAGGTGATGATGGATCAGTGTAGTACAATCTGTATCCCTTTACACCTGGTTGATATCCAAGAAAGATGGCCTTCTTGGTCCTACGTTGCAACCTCCCTTCGCTAACATGAAAGTATGCAAGACAACCGAAAACACGAAGGTTGGAATAACCAGCGGGCTTCTTAGACCAAGCCTCATAAGGTATTTTCATCGATAATGCTGAGGAAGGTGACCTGTTTATCAAATAACAGGCCGTCATAACTGCTTCAGCCCAAAACCTCCTCTTCAATCCGGCTCCAATTATCATGCACTGAGCCCACTCCATGAGCATTCGGTTCATGCGTTCTACTACCCCATTCTGCTGAGGTGTGTAAGTGACAGTGCGATGCCTCATAATGCCTTTGTCCTTGCAGAACTCCAGAAATTGCTTGTTCACAAATTCCATCCCATTGTCAGTTCGAAGCCTCTTGATCTGCTGCCGGCTTGCATCTCAATCAATTTCAATCATTCCTTGAATGTCTCGAATATCTCAGATTTCTCTTTCAAGAAATATATCCAGATATAATGGGAGTAATCATCGATGAAGGTCAAAAAATACTTTTTGTCTTCCGTCAAAGCATACGGAGATGGCCCCCATAAATCTGAGTGTATGTAGTCGAGTGTCCTCTTCGTTCTGTGCATCGCACTTCCAATGACACTCTCTTCTGCTTGTCGAGAACATAGCCCTCGTAGAACCCGAGCTTCTGAGTCTTTAATCCTCCAAGAAAGCCTGCTGAACTCAGAACATCCATCCCCCGATTGGGCATATGCCCAAGTCGCATATGCCACAGCTTCATCTCTGAACTAGCCTCACCATCGCGGGCGGACAATGAATTTGTAACAGCTGCAACTCCATCCTACGTCGCGCCGATCAAATAATATAATCCAGCACGAAGTCGAGGCTTCATAGTCATCATACGGTTCTGTTTGACCTCCATGTCCCCATCCTGAGAATGATAGGAACATCCTTCACGATCAAGGGAACACAAAGAGATAAGATTCCGCCTCAGTGTTGGAACATATCGAACATTTTTCATTGTTCACACAACACTATCCCACATCCATATACGAACATCTCCCACACCAAGAATTTTATAGGCGAAATTGTTGCCCATAAGAACTACGCTGTCATTGGACTCAGTAAATGTGATGAACCACTCTCGCTGCGGATAAATGTGAAATGTGCAACCGGAATCCATCACCTACTCTGAAGTACATGCTATCATGGAGTCCACGACGGATATAAGAACTGTCGAGACTGTCTGGGTCTCGACAATACCTGCGACCGGGGCTTCCTCCTTCTTTTGCTTGTTCTTCAAGTTAGGACATTCGTTCCTCCAATGTCCCTTCTGATGACAATAGTGACAAGAGTTGGATTTCTTCGAGCTTTTACTCTTTGATCGGCCTCTGAACTTATCCTGTTGTCTTCGATCCCGTCTCTCTCTGATGAATAGCGTATCATCAGAGCTTGAGGGTCTGGACGATTTCGAGAGCTGGTGTCTCAGCTGGCTACTGGTCAAGGATGTCTTAATGTCTTCCGGTGACAAAGAATCTCTACTATGGATCATAGTAGTCACAAAGTCCTCATAATTACTAGGGAAAGAACACAACAGAATGACCGCTTCTTCATCGTCGATAGTGACTTCAATATTTTTCAGATCAACAAGGATAGTCTGAAACTCCGTCAAGTGCTTTTTCAATGAGGTGGTCGATTCCTTCATTTTGAAAGAATGAAGACGCTGCCTCATGTACAAACGAGAAGCAACAGATTTGCTCATTTATAAGCTGGACAGCTTATCCCAAAGAGTCTTGGCAGACTTTTGCTCCAGGACGTTCTGAAGAACGTCGTCAGAAAGACACAGTTGTAAAGTCGTACGTGCCTTCTTATCCATCTTTATCTTATCTTCGTCTTTCATTTCTATCGGTAATTTATCAACCCCTTTCAGAACCTCTTCGATTTATTTTTGGGTTAATAACGCAACGACTTTCACTCTCCAAAATCCAAAATTGTTTGTGCCATCGAATTTTTTCACATCAAATTTCATAGGCGTCATTGCACTAAAATTTTTCCCGAAAACACTGTTCACATCGGAAACACTGTTCCTGTTGAAGTACTGCTCACGTCGGACACTATTTTTGAAACTCTGTGTAAACAGTGCCTATGTTCGTACACTGTTCACTGCATTGTTCGAGCACAATTCATCCCAGGGAAAAATTGTTTTTGTGAAAAAACGTAAATCCGAAACTTAACAATGTTCTTTCCTAAGCCTACGTGGACGAACCTAGTGTAGGAAATAAGGATTGAAACGTTTCAAATTCTGATACCAGTCTGTTACGAACAGGACTGTTTATTACAACACAAACAAAAACAAGCTCGCAAAATAAATGAAACTAAGATTTTTACGTGTAAATCCTTGCGGGAGAAAACCACGGGCGGTCGTCGATGAAGAGAAAATCCACTAATCTGAAAGGAGTTACAAAAAAGTTACACCCGTAACACTAAAAACCTCACAATAAGTGATAGAGATAACAATCTTTTATACAAATCTCTTACGTCCTCTAATATATGTGTTTTGCTCGTGAAACAAACTCCTTTGTGTGTTCGCCTTGCTTCTACTTTTCCTCTACCGTGTATTTATAAGAAAAAAACAGCCCACGCGAAAGGTCCACACGATACGCAGAAAGAGAGAAAAGCAGCCCACGAGGAGAAATGAAACTTGAGGCATACTTTTCAACAAAATTCAAGCTGAGTAAAGTTTTTTGTTGTTGTTTGTTTATAATTCTTTGTTCACTTAGTGATTTCAGAATAATTGAATTCTCATGTACATATACAAGGACGACGACGACGACGATGTTGATGAGATAACCTATGTTGATGGCATTTCTTCGACAAATAAAAGGCATAAGAAAAAACATGAGCATCATGCACATGCGCCACGACGATCACCTGTAATTCCACCAAACCCATCACAGTCGTCCGAACAAGGTATTTGGTTAGATATATAGATATAAATAGGTGATTTGATTCGGATTTGATTTCTAGATCTTATCTAGACTTTGGTTAGATTCGGATTTGATTTCTTGAGGACTTATTTACCAATCGATTTGGTATAAATAGGTGATAAAACTTCATAGAACTCACTTGTGGTAGAGTTCTTGAGTCCTTCCACTTCAACTAGAAAGAAAAAGGGGTGAGAAGGCAAGAAGCGTAGAGCAATGCATCCAGCGAAGTATTTGCTCGGTTTGCTCCTTATAATTGTTGTGTTTGCTGCCATCTTCGGTGCAATCATTAGTTTCATTGCCCCGTTCGTCACAACCCCTAAGGAGATGGATTTCATGGCGAAGTATGTTATGATACCAATTATACTGATCTTAAGCCCTCTGTGCTTGCTCTTGTGTTGTAGCAAGTAGGGTTATGATTAAAACCTCTTAGGCATGGTTTTGAAGCTTTCCTTACAATAAACGCTTCAAATATACTAGCTCAATGGTTTCTAACAAGTTGAATACGATATCAATGTTGAGCCTTTATTTTTGGTTTGAGTATCATCATTGTTTTCATAAGGTATTTCTTCCTTAAATGTTACTCGAAATAAGTTTTGAGGGCGAAACTCTTCAAAAGTTGGGGGTTACCTGTATCAAGTTTCGGGGACGAAACTTTTTAAAAGTTGAGGGTGATGTAATACCCGAGAAATTTGGGAGTTTTGAGACAAATATATAACGTTACGATTTTTACAACAAATCATACCAAAAGGTTATATATTTAAAAGAAAGAAAATATTTGATTAATTAAATCAAATATGATGATGAAATATATATATAT
>JAOVYX010007416.1:0-35888 GCA_035668315.1 Drosera spatulata | reverse complement strand
TTAGCCTTGTCATGGACTGGGTCTATGACGGCATAACGTCACGTGCCGGGCATTCCGGATTTCGGGGCGTTACACAAACACCACCACATACCAATACCACCATTAGACGCAATCAAACACACAGCTAACAACCACCATCACTCACCTCTGCACACCACACTTATCATCTTCGAGCAGCCGCAACATCGAGGACGACCGGAGAACACTTGCAAAGAAGAAAAACGGCTGGGCAACGGGGTGATGACATCGTTGAGGCTGAGATATCTTTTGAGCATAGGTAGTTTAAAGGTAACCTAATCCTTGATATCGGCTTGTTATAAGGGTGTCTCCTTGCGCGATCGTCGCCACTGTCCTGATAAAGATCAGTGATGCGTTTCATGTTGATTTATGAAGTGTGATTCATGTGTGTGCTATGTTGTCCTGTGGGCATGTGTTTGTGTGATGATGGAAGCGCATGGTGTGAAGTACGTGCATATTAGGATATATATATATATATATGTATGTATGATAGTGTTACGTACGTGTATGTGTGCGTTTTAAGCGAGTGGAGACATATAGGGTATGCGAGCTATGGCTTCTTGCTTTCTGCTTTTTGCTTTTTTCTTCTTGCTTTCTGCTTCCTGCTTCCTGCTTTCTACTTTCTGCTTCCTGCTTCCTGCTTTTACTTTCTGCTTTCTGCTTCCTACTTTCTGCTTACTGCTATTAAATCAAAAGGTGTATATATGACATATAATCCTTACGAATAGAAATTAGATATTAAACATAAATATTCGACCATGCAATGTTGTATTTGGGATCGAGATACTGTTTGACGTGATTAGTGTGGGGACATTGCTGGGATTATAACAAATCAAATCATATAGAACAATGCTTTGAAAATAAACAGTATATTCATATGTATGCAGAACTATGTTTTTCAAATAAACTATTATGTTTGTAAATATAAGTACCAGTGATTGTAATGCATGAATGATATCAAATATTCTCATCATAACATATGCTAAAGGAAGTACTAGAACGGGTTGGAGATTACAATGTTTGATGATACAAACAAAGGAAATACGAACCAACAACGAACGCATATTCAAACATAAAAACTGAACATTGTACGAATGCCATGGACTGTTAAGTTATCTATCGTACTCTTTTGAAAGTGTTTTGAAAATTGAGCTCGGCACTGCTATCTATCATCTCCCTTTGCTGAAACTGTTAGGAAAAAGGTCATACTTGGTGTCCCTTTTTGGAATTTATCGAATGTCAAGTGAAAATCGTAGGGACTGAATTCTAGCCAAAATCTTTGAGTCATCGTCACAGGTGAACTGAAACTACATAGGGAACATTGGGCAGCCTCCATCCTCTTAGCATGCATGCAGCGGCATTGAGGTCGGACGTGATAGGGCCATTGGTGACTCTCTGGGAGAGGCAAAAAACTATCCCAATGCGAGACGACGAGCCAATTGAAAGCGCATTTTTTTCGTTAAAGTGTAAGGCAGGCGTACAATCCATGCAAGTACGCATCGAATCGATGGATTCTTATAACCCAATTGACGATTAACGTGTCTTGTAATCTGAGTCCACTGAAATCTCTCAAGTTATGAACCCATCATAATAACAATGAATACAAGAAACATGAATTCATACAAACACAGGTATAAAATATGGCGTATATATTTTCTACTAAATATAAAAATGTTTTACTGGTACTCATCGATTCGCCATAGTCGGAAGAGTACCCTACAAATATAAGACATATACTTTAGGTTACTGAGTTTTATACTCACGGGTGATGTATTCCATTTGTAGGTAAGTTACAGGATGACCATGGAAGATGTTAGATGTCTTTTATATTTTGAGAAATGATGTAATGAACTTGTGGTTTTTGGTTATGTAACATATGGTATGATCTAGTCAGGCCATCAAACGTTGTAACTTAACAGCTTTCGCATTATTGTATGGAATGAATTTGTATCAATTAAGTATCATGTTGAAAGTAACACAGGTAATTTCCTTAACTCTTTATACCTCTAAATCCGTTTGGTTTGGTTAGTCTTGTCATGAATCGGGTTCGTGATGACAGAACACCACGTGTCGCATGACGTGAAGCTCGTACGCTACATTTATCTTGAGTTTACGAGAGCAATTCAAGAACATTATGAGACTCAAAAAGAGCATAACATAGAGTATCTTTCATTAAGATCATACTCGAGATTATATAATGAAACTATGTTGTTATAGCAATGAATCACTTTTATAAATTCTCCAACATTATTATTTAAGATTGGCTACATTATTTCTTGTAACATGACATTGCTCCTCCAACATGAGACCAAATAAAATTATTATCTAAATCAAATCTTGATAAACAAAACGAGGTGCTTGATCTTCCCTATCTCGTGTACAATGATCACGTATTGTCCTGAAATGATTCCATCCAAAGCTTGAAGCTTCTCCCAATAATTCACCCCCCATATGTGTTGCTGTTTTGCTACCAGGACCTTCTCAAATTATAATTTTGAGTGAGTCACTAGGTTGTGTTCGGTGATAGCAAAGTTGGTAATCTCGATCACGTATGGGTCTGTGACGTTCTTGATTGACTCCCATAGCCCTATATCTTGTCGCTTAGAATTGCTAGTCGAGATGGTGACAAGAGGGACGAGGAGAAGGGTCAGGTTAGGATGATGTTAGAGTGTTGCATTGTCAAGAAGTGATAAAGTAGTGATAGATTGAAAATGGAATACCTAGGAGTCTTTTACAAGAACGTAGAAAGTGGGTGTTTGGTGTTAGATGAGGGTTCGAGGGTTGATATTTATAGAGGGAGAAACAAAAAATGAGAGGTGTGAGAAATTAATATTGATTAATTATACCTTATATCTTATAAGATTTATTTGGCATAAATGTGTTTTCTTATAATTAATATCAGGTACTTATATATGATCTGTATTTATATATGATCTGATGGTATGTGATTATGGATATTTATCAATCAAATTATATCAATTATAACTAGAATCAACCTTTCGTGTACATGGTATTGAGTTAAAACCTTTTTGAAGTAATGTTAATTTATTGTCAAATAATCCCATAGGATGTTAACATGTGAATCGAATCTAATTACCTAAAAAAATCTCTATATTAAGATTATATGTTTATTATGGAAGGAATCTAATTACTAACCAAAAAAAGGGTTTAAATAATCATTGTATAGTTTATTATCATGATTAACTTAATATAATTTATGTGTAAGATTTTCAAATGATTGGTAATGCTGTGACTCATTTGGATTTGATGTACCTTAACTCTTTATATGCTTAGTAATGTTGAAACTTTTTAATGATAAACATTAATTCATCATGAAATGAAGAGAGAGGACATATATAAATCACAATGAAATGCACCATTAAAAAAAAAAAAACATGTATAAATCAATAAGAAGTTGACGCATATAAGCCAATAGAAAATGGATAATGACATACCAACAAAAAAAATTTATATTTAGATTATATATTTATAATAATAAATCATATAATTATTGGGTTTCGATCTCATAATTACATTCTGACATATGTGTATATTTATCTTAGAATGCGATTAGGATTCTCAAGCATCATTATGGTTGATATATGATATTAGAAGGTTAAATTCTTCCAATTTAACAATGACATGTGGCAATGTGGCAATGGGCATAAACCTTGGCGTTAATTAATAACAATGACTATTTGTTAAACTTGTTGGCGGATATATTGAATATTTATCTCTATTTTTATGAAACATTTTTACTACTCTTTTTGGATAAAAAATAATTGTTACCTTTTGTCTTATTGATGTTATTAGTATATCTTGAACATTTTTAATGTATCAAAGTTTCTCTTGAACTTATTTTATCAATTATGTCATAATTATTGTATTTATTTTCATTTAAAAAAGTATCATGACTATCATGCGTAAAAAGAGATTGGCTTAATACATGATAAGCCATTTCTCATGCTAACTATAAGGTTAGGAGTTTGACACCTCCGGAATATGTCAAGGAACAGTCATTCTGTAATAAATATTCTTTCTGTCTTAATTAAATTATGATAGCACACACTTCAAGGTTTAATTTAGTACGATCAAACGTCGTTTTTTATAAAATTATTGTGAGGCACTAATGATAGATTAAGTTATGAACTTTAATCCTTAGATAATTTAAGATTTTTTATGATATCGTTAAGAATAAGAACAAAACGTGTTGAAATATGTGCCATCGTAATTTATTTGGGATAAAAAAATATATATCTAATAGGGATATCGTTACGTACATTTTGTCCTTTACACACCCTGTATTTAATGGGATGGGTGATCTCTCTTCCTTCGAGGAGCGATTTCCCGGCAGGATCTCATTCCAGCGATGGGGCATGGGGACCTAAGAAGCAACCGACGATGGACATCGTTGGTGAGATCTTTAGTATGGATGCAGGGGGGAGTTGTGACAAATAAGGGTTCAAATCCTGATCTGATAAAGGATCCAAATCAAGTTGAGAAGGGGAATGGTTTGATTCATAGGGTTTGTAAGGATATGAATCCGAGGATGGGTTCTAGTTAATGTAATTGTTATATACTTTCTCCATCCCAAAATTATTATAATATTTTGATTAGGCACTAAGATTTAAGAGTGTGTTAAATTTGTGATATTTTTATCACTTTACCCTATGAGAGAAAAGAGTGAAATGTGAAGGAGAAAAAAGATAATGGATTAATGGGATGTGACATAAAATAGGGATAAGATTATATTTTTCATTACTTAATTTTACTAAATAAGAAAATATTACAAACATTATGGGACATCCAGATTTGACAAAACAATAGAATTATTTTGAAACATATGAAATAATATACTCCTTTCGTTTCAGATAAATTATGACATATTATTAAAAATAAATATCACACATAAATTATAATACTTTCATAATTAATAACCTTAAAATGATCATAAATCCAATATATTTCTACTTTACATCACATGAATTCCTCTTTCAATACTTTTTTCCTTCTTCCATTCACAATTTCATTCACCCAACTTCTACATACTTTCAAAGGACATTTAGAAAAAAATAATACAAATTCAATATATTCTTTAATAATCGTATGATATCAACACGCCACAATTTAACTCATACAATTATAATTTATCTTTTACAAAATGGAGAGTAATTGTCACTTTACATTAGCATCTTGTCAGCTAAAGCTATGTTATAAGCTTTCAGCTTGTGAAAGCTCAATCCCATCTTATCATCGTGTCAATCCTTTTACCTAAAATAAAAAAAATAAAAAATCAAGTCACTTAACTTTCAACTGAATGACATCTCCATAAGGACTCAACTTAAAAAACATGATCATATGATACGAAACAATGCTTCGCATGAACTAAAACCAACAATAAGCAAGGTTTTTCACGGTCTAAGTGCACTTCAGATATCCAACAAATATGTACATCCAAAATCATAACATTAACTATTACCATGCACAAAGATTTCAGGATACCATTGCTCACGAATCATAACAACCATCATGCTGTCCGAGACAGCATCACTGGAGAACTTGATCTCGACAGCATAGACAAAGTCTCAAGACTCCATTGATAGTAGAACAAGCTGACTTCGCGATTTTGCGCCAGCCGCTGAGATATGTAAACAAAATGAGGGAGATGTTTCTAGTCAAGACCCTCCAAAAAATTTAATCTTAATCAACCATGCTTCTATCTTTAGCTATCCTTTGGTTCTCATGATAGTGATGCTTCCTTTTCCGCCTAGTGTTCGAATTCTAGTTTTCCCAACCACAGGCTTCCCCGAAAAAGCTGAAGTCGGGTAAGCCGACAAGGGATCTTCTTGCTTTGGTCTCGGTGGCGGGGCTTGTATCTTCTGGTTTATGTCCCTCAGAGTTAGGCCACCATTCTCGCTGCAAGGTTTGATGATGGTGAACGGATAAGCAACAGATGAAGTCGGCTTTCTTGGGGCCTTGGGGCCATTCCTCTTGCTTGAGTTCCCACAAAAGGGATAACAAAACAATAAAGCTCATCAGGGCTTCGCCTAATAAATTTGAGTACTTTTGGTTAGTTCATGCCATAGAATGAGATTGAATCCACGTCTGGATTCTTCTGATATCACACAGACAGGTGAAGTCCTGAGTAACCTCTCGACCAAGCAGTTGGAGGCCAGAAGACCATGGAGAATGATCGCAGAGGAATGCTAGGAGATGAATTCTGAGGTACTTCTGAAGCATGATAACACTGCACACCCTATTCGACATGTTTCGGCAGGTGAAGGAAGAAATTGGTCATAGGTAAGGCATTGCGCACTTTTGTTCATCATCATCAGACCAACAGGGTTAGCAGAATATATACGGTTATGTTACGAATCAATTGAATGAAGGCGGGATGACAAAGCTCAGGAATGAGATGACATATCATGTGATATTGGGATGACAGCTGCATTCACGTTTGGAAGAACACCGAATATGGTAACCCTTCAACCACCACGTATTTTTAACCCATCGAAAACTTCATAGGTCTTGAACGCTCAGCCAAAGCTTTAATAAGAGATATAGGATATATTTACCAAAAAAAATAAAAAGGAATACAAGAGATACCTTTGATAATTATACTTCCTGAAGTTCCCTTTGCTCACGGTTGAACCAAAATAACATGAGACATGGACTGGGCAGAGTGGTCTTCTGCAATAACACACGCTTACATTAGCAACAAAAACAAGTGATATGAAAAGAAAATGGAACTTTCACACCTCACTTGACAATTAACAATGTCCTCATGCAAACATCAACGAGTAAGATCAGATATGACTATAAATTGAATCCCGCCGCCTTACCTATGCGATCGTTCTGACTATCAGATATCCCAGATGAACTTCGGCGCAATAACATGCCAAAACCATCATAATAGTAGTATAAGAAATTAGAATGAAACTCACTTTCGTTGATAGGTCACTGAGGGTAATAAAAACTACTCCCTCCTTCCCAGATAAATTGTGATGACACGCACTTCGACGCATTCTGTTATTATTCTTAACGATGTCAGAAAAACATTAATTGGCTCAGGATTAAAGTTCATAACTTAATCTATCATAAATGTCTCACAACAATTTTGAAAAAAAAGACGTTTGATCGTATTAAATTAGACCTCGAAATGTGTCTCATCGTAATTTATTTGGGACGGAGGGAGTAATACATACCGTTCAGAGGTGTCCACCGATGCATGTGGTTCAGAGTTGTTCAGCATCTCATTGTCATTGAAGCAATTTGCAAGCCAACTCTTGGCTTCGCCTAGGCCCTCAAAGCAAGATAGAGATATATCCTCTGATAAATAAGTCATTACAATCAGGCATAAATTTTATTTCAAAACCATATCAGGAAGGGGAACCAGTAATATATACACAAACCTTGGAACCAAGATTCCCATTCTGGTGCATCAAGTAGGAGATCTTCAACAGTATCAATGCTTTCCTGTAAATAGAGCAAGAAAACAACCGATCAGCTCGTAAAAAATGCTGCGGCACCAAGTCTCAATGCAGGTGGCAGATTTCACATCATATCGTCAAAATTGAAGATAAGAGTCCATACGAAAAGCAGGTTCGTCGTAGACAAAAGCTTTAGAGCAGATTGACAAGTGGGAAAATATTGAACATATATGATTCAAAATGTGCAAGTATATTGGTCTATTACATTATTCATACACGTAACACTTGACGTCCATGAAAAGGATCATGTTACCCAGTAACAGGGACGTTGACAAAAAATAAATCATACATGAGAAAAACCATCAAATGGAATTGTCCTGTCAAGGGAGTAGATGTTTTGAAAAACCCAAGCAAGATTTTCTGAAAGGCGCATACAGCTTCAAGTCTTAACGAAAAAGCCTTTAGTTCCACAATAAGACCATGTGCCATTCTCTCTCAAACTGAATTCTAAATAGGAGACTTCGATACCAGGTAACTTGATGATGTCATTGATGGTGTAGACTTTGAAGCAACACCATTAGCAAATCATCAACCATAAAACATTAGAAGCAAATATAATGGGGCAGCAATCAACCTTGGATTTCAGGAAAGTAGACAGCACGTCTTCACTTTGAAAGGAAGGTTCCAGGACTTCATCGCTGAACTGAAGCATCCGGCATCTCTTAAATTGTGATGAGGTCTCCTTGGACCCTTTAACGTTCTTCATATTTCCTGAAACTTAATACCAACAATGTAAATGCTCCCATGAAAACCTTAGCGGCTCGATGAGAAGAATAAAAGGAATTGAGGGCACACCACTGGCATTAACATGATAATGAAAGTCACCACAATCTTTGATAGGAGTGGTCATAGGAAGATTTTGTGCATTGCGGGCTCCCCACATAGATTCATATGTACCTGAGCAAAACCAATTGTTGAACTACTCTACTCCATGTATACATTTAAGTTTTATCCCAGAACCTGAAAGGCATGATAGGATCTTACCAAGATTAGAATCCTTCTGGAGACAATAGTCGCCCCGCTGCCATTCACAGGACTCACGGATACAACTTCACCAAAAAATCAAATGACATTAGCAAAACCATCCTCTACAATAATCACAATTAGTCTACGGGAAAATCTTAAAGTATATAACAATGCTTGATGAATGCTTGTCAACTTATTAGAATTCAAGTAACATGCAAACTCATATTACAATCATGAAATCTTCAACATAACCATCACAATCAGTAATGTTGCCATCAAGCCAAGGAAACAACTCCATAGAAAACCCTAAAAAAGCAATAAATGGGTTACAGTGGGTCCGGCATCAGACAAAACACCCCAATCCAATCAACAAAACATACATGATACATTAGCTTGACAGGAATAACTTTCAATTCGTTCACCATATTCACCTTTTTACACGAACCACAGGACACCAACATCAACACGCTTCTAAATTTAGGATATAAAGCAAATTCAACTGATGCTCAGATAGTGCAAATGACCTTATTCATCCAACAGTTATCCTGTATTTATAAGAGGAAAACATCAAATTCGGCAGAGAGACAGAAAACAAAATAAGAGGAACCCAGAGCAAAGGGTGATGACATTGGAATATCTAACATACAAGACGAAATCAAATAGTCATACATGTTTACATGGCAATCTTCCAGAAACATATCCAAATTTCTCGTGTCTCCATAGCTCACAAATATGAACAATCAATTACTTATGTGCAAAACACACACTCAAGCTACTATTAACATTGTGGACCTCCTACAATCGTCCAAGCTTTTGTTTGTGTTTCAATATGGTAACAAAACAGGTATTAGTTCAACTTATCGTCTTAACATTATCGCAATTATTCTACTATTAATCCAAGTTTTTTATAAATAACGAAGCCCGAAATCAAAATCATGATTTCAATTTCACACCTGTTGTTCTGATGCCATGCTGAGGTCAATATTTTATAATCAACTTATAAAATCAACAAAGATCAAACCAACCCATCACTCAGTAAATCCCATCAATCACACTCCATCTCCCAAAAACTATATTTACACAAAATCAAACCACCAACTTCCTCCAAAATCAAATCCCCATCCCAAAACCAAACAAACCCAAAACACAAAAATCCCACAAACCCAATCCAGACAAAAACCCAACAAACATACTCGTCATTGCCACCACCATTCTCCATTATTTTTACCCAAATCACCAAATCCTCTCCTTTTTCTTCTTCCTCTGCTTGTTGTTCCTTCACTGAACCAGCAAAATAACTAGCTGTTGATGGAGAAGACGAAGAGTCCTCGAGTTCCTCTACTCGGCATTGATGAATAGACGAGACTAGACGATGCAAAGTGAACTGAAAAGCAGTTGTCCGAGTAGAAGAAAGCGTGGGTTTGTAGAAAACGACGCCGTTTGTCTTTCTCTGTCTCTAGAAAATTGATTTGTTTCTCTTTTTGGGTTTTTGTGTCCATCCACGATCTCCTCCGCTTTCTCGTCAAAATATCTAATTCCGTGAATTATTTGTTTTTTTAATTCAATTTTATAAAATAAAATATTTTAATATTATTCTATAAAATGATTTTAAATTTCAATCTCATTTCATAAAAAAATTCAACACCTTAATTTTATTTTATATATTTAGAGATCTCAAATAATAAAATGAGTTTAGGTCTATTATCAATATTCGTTTAAAAAAATTGATTTTATATTAGTTTATTATCTTTGTATCGAACCAAAAACATATATCAGAAGAAGAAACAAACAAACAGAATAATATAAAAGATTTGAAAACTGATGGTAAAAACGGAATCATTGTGTTGAAATAGTTGGTCCACGATTGAAACGATTGAAATAGTTGGTCCACAATCTTAGAGAATTAATCAGATTGAAACGATTAGGGATAGATTTAGAAATAAAAAAATCGGATAGTTATTTTTAATTCTTTTTTTCTTTCTTTTTTTATGGTATGATTTAATTTTGTAAAAAAGAGTAAAGAAATTTTACTTAAATTCAATTTATAAAATAAAATTGAAACATTCTATTTCATATAACAGAATTAAAATATCGAATAATTTACAAAATAAAATTAGGGATTTTGTCCCACTTTGTCGAGCAAGTTTATTTTTTTACGGGTATTTTTGGGGTGTGGAGTATAATATTTTGGTAACTGAATATTGGGGAGATTTGAGATATATTGGACATAGTTTTGTGTTAGAAACTTAGAATGAACTTTTTTTTAGACGTAATAAATTGAGCCACGAAGAAAGGGGTTCATGAAAAATATATACTTTCTTCATCCTAACTTAGATTTTGTAAGAAAATAAATTGACACAATGAATAAGAGATGATTAAATGAAATCTATGATGATCTAATGAATTAATGAAACTTAAATGTAAAGACAGATCGGTGGAAGGAAATTAATAATATACCTCCAATTGTAACCCTCATTATGATGTTCTGATTGAGGAATTATTAGTACACCCTTGGATAAAATTATAAGAAAACTCATTAAACTCGAGCTCGATTTATTAAGAACTCGTTTAAGTTCGTTCGATTGTTAAACGAGTCGAACATGAACAAAATTTTCAACTTGTTTCATTAAACAAATCACTGAACATGTCTTTGTTTAGCTCAGCTTGGGCTCCAACTCAATAAGGGTTCGATTCTATAAAACCTTGATAACAACTCGATATTTATAGAATAATATATATATACACACACGTATATAAATAATTGTTATCTATATTAAAAAAAACACTTACTACATAGTATGATTTTTTTTTCTAAATTTAAAAGAACCGAATTCTTAACCATCCAAGTCAAAAAAAAGCTCTGACGAACCCCAAATGAGTGAGTTATAAAACAAGCTGAATATACCACCCTTTTAACAAGCTCAAGCCAAGGCTGAGCAGAGCAAACAGTTAAACGAGTTGAGACCGGTTCAATTTGAACTCAGCTCGTTGGCTCGTTTTGCGCCCTTACCCTGAGGATGTATACGTCTGACAAAATATGTTGTTTGATTGGTGAGATTATTTAAATAAATTTTTATTAACTATAATTAACTTAGCTCAATCAATCGTCAAAGGTATCTGTCCAACACTTAACCCTTTGGATTCAACACCAACCGTATATGCTCCAACCTAAAATCGTTAATAACAAACATTATGACATTGCACAACAAATTAAACAATTTTTTCGTCAAACAAGTCAAATCGAAGTCATGTCCAAACCCGGTCCACTTACAACCTTTTCGTTGTTATCATTAGTCCATTCACTTTAACTCCTTCCGTTTTATAACGACCCAATCATTTGATATGTACCGTAAATATATTTGTGAGTTGAATTTCTTTTGTTTTTATCAGACTAATAAAGTTTAGTGTAGAAATCCAAAAAAATTAATAAAACATACTGTATCAATGATAGAATATTTTATATGAAAATTTTATTAAAAAAATTATACTCCATCAAAACATAAAAGGATGCAGCGCAGTTATTGTTGTAACATTGTAGGTAGAAAAATTAATATTATAACTTGAAATATTTATATTATAATTTATTGAATATATATTATTAGTTTCAGTCAAAAAATACAATAAAAACTTAATTGTATATATTCATCAATTTACAATACTCTTTCTGTCCGAAAAAATAGAAATATTGTCATATGTAAGCAATAAAGTGTTCACGTTACGAATCGTCCGCAGGATGATCAAACATCGTTTTACACAAAATTGTCATGAAACACTAATGATAGTTTAAATTATATAATTTAAGTTTGGATTATTGACGTAATTTTCTTACGTCGTGAGGATGAATAACAAAACTCCTCAAAATACATATTGAATAATATAATAATGATATAGTATTATAATTTTTTCAAACGAAAAAAATATAAATTTTTTTATTTATAATATAAATCATCAACCTATAATATTTTTATAATATAAATGTATTTCCCAACGTAAAAATGTTGTCAGAATTCTTGAGATGAATACGATCCCAGTGAAAAGATTTGGACGGTTAGAGTACTATTACTAATTTGACGTAACATTTCCACTCACAACATTGACGCACGACCGACGATCTATCAACCTCGCAACACACAAAACACAACCCGAAACCCTAGAAAATCCGATCCCAAATTCATCGTCGATTCTCATCTCGATTCGAGCTTGTTTCGATCGAATCCGGAGATGAATATATTCAGATTAGCTGGTGACATGACGCATTTGGCGAGCGTGCTCGTCTTGCTTCTCAAGATCCACACCATCAAATCGTGTGCCGGTGAGGGAATGGATCCGATTCCGATTTGTTGTGTTGAATTGGGTTTTGTATAAGCTGGTGGTGTTTGGGGTTTGCGATCGTTGTGGTGTTTGATTGTGGATTTGGAGAGAAATGCGAAGCGAAGGCTTTGCTGTCTTGCGTGTTCTCATTGGAATTGGAAATGGTGTTTTTACTGTTCGCGATAGAGATAAGGATATGTGCATATCACCCTCATGAGAATATATGAGTAGCGTATTGATTAAAATGAGACGCACATATTATTTATCAACCTCATGAAATGCTTACAAAATATATTTCAGCTAGCAATTTTTTTTCCTAGATTTGAGTAAGACAATGTTTCTTTATGTTGCCCATGTTCGTATCAGATGAATTCATTAGAGGAAGAGGTGCTAGGACAGTTTGCAGTTTGCACCTCTTGGTATTCTTCTTATGGATTGTAGTTGGATACATTCTTTCTGATACTGAAATGTTACCTATGGCTATGGTCTATGCTGTGTGTGGATCTTTCTGCTAGAATCGTTCTTGGCTATGTTGTTTTGGGTATAAGAGGGATGCAGGGGGATCAGGGAATCTGATAAATATTGTTGCTATGTTAATAGAAGCCTCTGGCTGAACCATAATGCTCCCACCTAGCTGCCTAACCAAACAGAAATGGACACCATTCTGGTTTTTTTTTTTTTTTTTCATTCGTCTTATTAATGTACTCTATGTTACTTTGCTTTCTGAAGTCTCTATTTTTTCACTACGGATTTAGTGAAACATAGTAGCAAGTGTTTCTTCATTCTGATTGGGTTGTAAGTTGAAAGTTCATGCCATAAGCCAAGTCTAGTTGTAAACCAGTACTTGATTGGTTCTAAGTTCCAAGGCTTTTGATCAGGAACAATCAAAGCGGAAGTTCTTACAGTTCATAATAATTGAGTTAGAGCACGTACCATTACATGTTACAGTGTGGTGCTTTTGTCATTTTCAATAATTCTAAAAATATACAAACACACCTCATACATTCATATCTAGTTTGTGAGTGTACTCCCTAGGCTACTGCCTAATTGTCTTGACCACTGCCTGAGCCCTATAGCGATCCTTTCTCCTGATTGTGCCTTGATCTTCTGACAGCCATGTACAGAAGAGACTCGTTGGCATCTGATGTCACTAAAAGAAATATCGTTGCTTCTTTTCATGATTGAATTAGCTTGTTTGATGAACATTTTCTTTTATACTGGTGTACTGTTTATAGGCACCAGTGTTAAAACCTGATGAGATTTTTTTTTGGTTTAATCTAGGTGTTTCATTGAAGACGCAAGAGCTATATGCACTTGTTTTTGCTACGCGTTACCTGGATATATTCACAGATTTCATCTCCCTGTATAACACTGTAATGAAGCTGATATTCTTAAGCAGCTCATTTTCCATCGTCTGGTACATGAGAAGCCATAAGATAGTGCGGAGGTCATATGACAAGGACCAGGACACCTTCAGGCACTGGCTCCTGGTGTTGCCTTGCTTCGTGTTGGCATTACTAGTCCATGAGAAGTTCACTGTTAAGGAGGTAGGAGGCTCATTCTTTTGCATTGTAATTGGTCAATGATTTGTTATTTTTGTGGCTATGAAGCTGTTTTCCCCTTATGATTTGTCACATCTCCTTTGGCGATTGAAATTGCAGGTACTGTGGACGTTTTCCTTGTTTCTGGAGGCTGTGGCAATTCTCCCTCAGTTGGTGCTCTTGCAGAGAACCAGAAATATTGACAACTTAACTGGACAATATGTGTTTTTACTTGGGTATGTGACTACTTAATTTTCTTACCCATTGAATAAATCCTTATCTTATCCATGATAGGGGCAAATACATTGCTTTGTCTTTTTGAGTGGTTTCTGGATATCATCATTATGTAACTCAAGACTCTATCCATGCCAAGGGCACATAGCTTCCGTATCCAAGCCCCCAAAACATTTAGAAGGCAAGCGCCAAGGCTACCTGAGCCATGATAAGCCCTATTTGAGGAGAGGCACCTCGGCCCATGACTTATTTGGGATTTGCGCTCACTAGTCAAAAGTTGCACAGTTTCTATTGAAATTTACCTCTGTTGGGCTATGTTTGTTAATTTTTTTTCCTTAACTTTTTGTTCTTAATGTACTCCACCCATTCAAACTGCTACTGTTTCACTTTCACTATTTTCGAGATGAACTTTGGCCCTTGCCAGGGATGCTCAAACATTAGCTTTCACAAATTTATCATTAATATTTGTTTGAGTTATGCACTTTAACCGCATACTAAGAGAAAGATTTTATCACCTTATTTGATGGTCAATCGGAGCTACTTAAAATTTGTATTGAATTATGGAAAGTATAATGACATACCAATTCGAATAGGACAAAGGAAGTAGCATTTAGTAACTGGTACTCCTGTATTGAACTTGTTATCAGGAGTATATAACTAAACTGTTACTTGTTAGTCATGGACTCATGTATTTTATATTTTGTGATTTATCGCATTCTCAACATTTTATTGAAGTTTTCCCCGTCATTTGATAAGGTGTGCACCTTCACTTGTACCTGGTGCATTAGCCCTAGGACTTCTTGTACCTGGGAACACCTTGTACATGCACCCTGGTACTTTTTAAAAGCGTATGGAGGTTGTGGAGTAAGTTTCTTATTATGTCTGAGTTGGCAGACCTCATTCTTTTCTTCTATGCACATTACAGATGATGTGAATTGGGATCTGGTCATTGTTATACTGAGATTTAATAGTTACCCTCAGCTTCTTTGTACATTACAGATTTTTTGAAAGGAAATATTCTCATCGGAACTGAAGATTTGTTACCCTATTGCAGTGCATACCGTGGATTGTATATCTTCAACTGGATTTATCGCTACTTCACTGAGCCACACTATGTTCACTGGATACGTAAGACAAGTCTCCTCTCCCCTTTTTCTCTTTGCCCTCCTCGCTCTCATGTTGCCTGCATTCTGCTGCTGTAGTTCTACTTGTCACGATTAAGAACTTGTTGCTCGGATAATTTTTTGGTGATGGGGATACGCTTCAAACATTGTCTTATGGTGTTGTTGGAAATTCTCCTTGCTGGAAGTTTGATCTCCATATGCAGTAAACAGGCTTTTAGTTCAATTTGGAATGATCTTGTTAAGTTGAGGTCTAGTTAGTTCTAGGTTGTGCTAGGCTTGGTTCTTTGGGTTATAAGAAAACTAAAGATACTGACATATGAGATCAAGATATCCTTTGTGTTAGGATGGATAATTTTTCAGTGAGTGATTCTTTGGTCGGGTTATCTCGTCATGTTAGTTATGACACTATCCATCGGGTCATGACACATAGGAAGTTTGGGTGTGCGAAATACTGTTGGATATGGGACACTAATTTACGGCATTACACCATTGGATGCTTCTGTAACTGGTGTGGAGACCTGTCAAAAAATTTCTTTGCATTGGAGTGAATAAGAGATACAGTATTACGGAGTGAGTCATGTAGCTTGATGCCACCTCATGGGTGCATGGACTTCTAGGCTCTGTTGTAAAAATCTTGCCTACGACGTGCCTACTCTCATCATTAAAGGTTTTCTTTATTCATCTTGTTTAATTTATGGCCCTCGGATTTTAAACAATCTAATTATTGTAATGGCTTAAAAACAAATACTCTCTCCCTCCGTCTAACAAAGAATGCAACATATACGTATTTTATATTATGCTATATGCACGAATACAAGTCTCGTTCTCATATCAAATCACGTCTGATCATCCGGTAACATTTATTAGGTTGAAGTAAATAAGTTGCATAACCATTGATGTGTCATGATAAATTTATAAAAAATTACGTTTGATCGTCGTTGTACGTGTGTCAAATTTTGCATCGATTACGTCTGTCCAGTCAAAAGATTGCATTCTTTGTGGGACGAAGGGAGTATTATTTTAAGCTGGAGATGAGGGAGCCAATGCTTCTTCAATGACAGATTTGGAAGCGATTGCTGAAGTTAATATGGAGGGTGGCGATGAAAAATTAGATATTGAGATCGATGAGGATGAAGATTGAAGCGACATAGAACTTTTAACTTTCCTGATAAGTAATCTATGGAACACCATTAGAAGATTTATTTGAGTTTTGCTAAGTTTTGTTGTCCTTTTAGAATTAGAATTTGATTTAATGATCTGAATTACTGTTGGCGCAACAGGTAGAACTAATTTATGATTGCACTTCATAATTCTTTTTCGGCATGCCCCTTTTTTTTTTCCTCCCATTTGAGTCTCGAGTTATGATATCTTCTCTGGTTTTTGCAGCTTGGATAGCAGGGATTGTCCAAACGTTGCTGTATGCTGATTTCTTCTATTACTACTTCCAAAGGTAAAAGCATGTCCTTGTTTGCCTTCTTAGTTGATATAAAATGCATCCAGTATATGACACGCCTCTCGTGTCTTTGCTGCAGCTGGAAAAACAACAAGAAGCTCCAGCTACCAGCTTGATAAAGCAAACCCTCCGTTCAATGTTAGGATTCTGGCAGTGTCATCGGGAGACATCGTTTTTCTTCAGAACCATGTTCTGTAAAGATTTCTGTTTTGACGCTTCCAAAGCAGTGTTGATTTGTCGATAAATGGTGTTGAGAAGGAGATATCGTGTTTGCATCTGTTGGGTCATCTCCAGAACCAGTCATTATGTAACATACGTTGCAGACATTTCCGCCAAGAAGATTCTTGGAACTAGGTTTTTTTTTTTCCTCGTGATAGTGAAAGATGGACTAAGATATTTTTATCGCCACCTTGCATGCTATCATTTGTACCTCTCATAATTTCAGAGCCTTGACAATATCAGTATTCATAGTAAATGCCTGTTACAATAGGTCCCAAAAGTTGGAAGTTTGTTTCAA
This sequence comes from Drosera spatulata, assembly GCA_035668315.1. NCBI lineage: Eukaryota > Viridiplantae > Streptophyta > Magnoliopsida > Caryophyllales > Droseraceae > Drosera > Drosera spatulata. The sequence continues at coordinate 18,234 of JAOVYX010007416.1, read as the reverse complement.
CGAGTCTTTGTATAGAAGATCTTGCTATCTGGTTATCGCACTATCTTTTGTCGCACTGTTCCATGATCACATCTTTCTTAGAGATTACATCAATTTGGGAATCAAATACAATATGGATATCATGGCTATTATTGATTCATGTGCATGTGGAGAGGAATTGCTGCTCGAGACTGATACAATTGTATTGATTGATATTCTGATCTCATAAACTTTTCCACATTGATACAACTATATACAACAGAAGTGAAAGAGTGGAGATAAACTGTTTGACTCAACATCCCTTTGTCGATCATCTCAACAAACGAATGAAGTGAGAGTGCACAAGTTGTTGTATCCACCTCATCTCGTATGAGCTTCATCATATAACCGAGTCTTCGTCTTGCATCTCGTTGTCAACTGTGTACTGACATCAAAAAGAAAATACCGCCAACGTACAGTATCTAGAAAAAAGGGAGGCAATGGGATTTTACTTGACCAAAACAAAACACCAGCACAAACAGAGAGTAAAAGAACTTGTACCGAGCAAATTGATTCTGTTTTGGGGTCTCGTGGTGCCATCCCATCATTCTAGACGACTATAGCCTTTCAAGGACTCATCAACGGGCACCAACTATACTCGAGTTCTCCTTGTTACCACTTCCGTTGGCTTCGACGCTGCCCGGAGTTTCCTGCTTATCTTTATCCTTCTTCAATACAGGTTGGAACTGTCAAGAAAGAGGGAACAGGTCGATGTTGAGATAAATACTTACGTAATTGAATGAAGGAGTGCAACAAGGAGACAAGATATTGTTTTGAGGAATCACAACGACAAAGCATCATCGCTCCATTTACCTAAAATCATGATCAGCGAACGAGTAGAAAGCAAACATTACTTTCCTTGACCTCCCAGATCATGAATAGTATTTTCCTTTTTGGAAAAACACAAATCACTGAGCAGAGAAGTTCATAACATACAAGCATAGCAGGTAAAAAAATCATAATACCACCTGGTATATTGAGTAAATGACATTTCTCCTTAACTGTGCCATCATCTCAAGAAATAGGTTGTAGCCCTCAAGCTTGTATTCTATCAGTGGATCCCGCTGCGCATACCCTCGTAACCCTACAGCTTGTTGGACAAACTTTATACTATGCAGGTGTTCTTTCCACAAGCGATCGATGTTGCTCAAGACAAGAAACCTTTCAGCTTCTTTCATCAAACCTGGGGCTAGGTTTTCCACAATATCCTGGAAAGTCATTGAGAAAATGAATCGTGATTTGGATGGAGTAAGTGTGAAAAAATAAATCAGGATAAGGTACAGAACTGGGTGCTATCTAAGGACAAGAAAGCCATAACCTATTATGAAAACGGATATTCCTAACAGACATTTTATTTGCTTAAAATCCGGGAAAGGATAATGGGAGAATTGCCCACATCCTGTATTCCTGATAGCGGAACAATTATGATCATGATGATAAAGAAATTTCCGTCTCTATCCCTAACGGATATGCCTAACGTCAGGAGATGAAGAGAATTCTGCCTTTGCAGCAGCAGAAAAATTGGAAGAAGAGAGCAGAATATGTACCTTTTTCTGTGAATACGCTTCACGGCCCCGAGCACGAAGGTATTCCTTAAGATCATTATATGTGGAGCACGCACTTGCAACTAGCTCAGGAGTTAAATCATTCAGCAGATAGCAATACCTGTGCGAAATTTAATCAGGTGATATCACTTTAAGGTTGATTACGACTTCCACACTTAAAACATTACAGCTATGAATCTGGTTAACCCATTAACGACTAGTAACCAAAAAGGACAAATGTGATGGATTAAATCAGTATTTACAGACACAAGATGGGATTTCTAGTGGAGAAGATGAAGAGAGTGCATTCTTCAAATTCGTGGATAATTAGAGAAAAAGGTAAGAAAGGACAAAGAATTGATTAAGATGAGAGGAATCAGAGAGTAATTCAGAGGAAAACAAGGGAGGGAATCCTTGGTGCAGCAAATCATTCAAGAAATGCAAGTGAAACACGTGGTGTTTCTTCTGCACTTCATATCAGTACTTGTACAGGAAACACATGTTAGAAATCCTAGAGAAATGATGGGAAACGGTATCTTGGTTTACAGCATGCCTCAAATTCCACCCAATCAGTTGGAAAGGGTTTTCTTAGATATACATTGACAATGTGTATCGTGATGTAGTTCCCGTGCTGCTGTCCATTTATTAGTTAGTCAGGAATTAATATGATATTTGAGAATCACTTCAGTGACATGACATCCAAGTAGAGTTGGCTCAGTGATAAGCCGTTTCCCTCTAAGCCTGATGTCAGGGGATCGACATCTGAGGACAACGGAAACAGTCTCTCTATTTATAAAAATAGGGATAAGGTTTATGTACATCACTCTCTCATGTAGAGGTATCCTCCCTCACACCCTACACTTGGTGGGATTACTTAGAGTATGTTTCTTTCTTTCTTTTTTACTTTAGTGACAGGACAAAAGCAAAGGACTAAACAAATAGAGTTAGTATAAGAGGATAAGACATGCTGGATAACGTAATTTACTAGAACTAGAGCTTCCAGTAAGGTTGATAATTCAAAGGTATACTGTCACGATACAACATAAAAATAAAAAAAAATAAAGAGTGACAAGGGCAGATAAATAAAGTTGAAAGGAAAACAGTATGGAAAGAAGGATGCAGTCTCTCACTGTTGAAGCTTAGCAATGAGCTTCTCCAGATCCCAGCTTTCCTTGGGAGCATCAGAACCAATATTTGCCTGATTGCAACGATAAATGAAAAGATAAAGATCAAGCATCATACATAAAAAAGAGCATCATGATGGATAAAAGCATCATAAGCGATTAGCATAAAGATATAATAATCCCAGTTACCAGTTTTCATCAATTTCTTAGTGTTTTGGAATGACAAGAACCAGATAGAAGTGTGGGTACGAATGCACATCGCCACATCCATATACTGGGTATAATAGGGATTTACCTCCAAGATGTCATCCATTGTTAATTCCGCATACTCAATAATGAGAGATTCCAGATTATCTGATATAAGAGCTCGTCTTCTCTCTGTATATATTCGATCTCTTTGGCTATTTAGGACTTCATCGAACTCGAACAATTGCTTTCGTATATCAAAAAAGTAGTTCTCCACTTTCCTCTGTGCTTCATCTAGAGCCTTTGTCAGCATTTGGGACTCGATAGGCAAATCTTCCACTCTGAAAGCTCTCATCAAACCCTATAAGTAGCAGTCAGATGTTTCAACTTTCAACCAAATAATCATACTAGAAAATAGGCAATAACGAAAGCTTACTTGAATGCGGTCTCCACCAAATATCCTAAAAATGTTATCTTCAAGGCTTAAAAAGAAACGAGAACCTCCTGGATCTCCTTGACGACCACTTCGACCGCGTAACTTGCGAAGATAAGACGAATTTAAGATGCTTAGATGACAATAAGAACTCAGGGAACATGCAACAAAAATAAAAAAAGATGATAAATACCAGGTGGCTTCTAAATAGCGAGTTCACATTATACCTGATTATCAATACGACGCGACTCATGGCGTTCTGTTCCAATGACATGCAGTCCGCCAGCCAAAACAACCTGATTTTTCAAAAGGATAAATGAAGTTGCACAGATCCTACCAATGAGCATTCAATGCAGCTTAAGATAACAGTTCGCAAGTTTAACAAACTAAGAATGTTGCTATTCTGTAGAAAGCCCAAAATCCATAAGAGGAGTGTCACACCTTACTCCTTTCTTCCTCTGTGTATACTTTATATTCTTTGACAAGATCTAGAAAGGTAGAGCGAAGGGCCGCCGTAACTTCATCTTGAACAGGACCCTACAAAACTTTCGCATCAGTCAATAACGATAAGTGAAAGGATCATTAACACAGCAGAAACCTCCAAGGCACAAGAATACCACTCCACATTGTGATCTTTGACCAATTTAAACATATATTGCAATGTCGGTGAAATGCAATTTCTAGAGTCTGCAAAGATTCAGTTCAGTTTATTCTGTTCAGAGAAGAATCAGCATCTGCATAGTTATCACCTTCTCACAAGAATAAGACAACCGCTCCTCTGCTCCAAGCTCAGTCAGTGATCTTTCTCCCCATGAGTTGACAGCCAATTTGACAGCCTCCTCCAGTGATTTAGTTGTTTCAAGGGATAATTGGCATGGGAACAAACTTTCTTTGACCTGAATATATATTATTAGAGGAATTGAACTGCCAAGCATTGTGAATCAAACACCCATGGCATTATGCATAATAATGAAGAAGAACGCATATCCAACCTTCCATGTTTTGATGGAAGCTGGTTTCTTTGAAGAGACGGAACCATCACTTGGACTGACAACCCTGCAGTATGACACGAGTTTTCATTTAGTTAGTGCACCTAGAATACAGTGAGGTCCATTCCTAGTAGCGCACTCATCCCGTTGTGTTATTTCATTCATAATTTTAGAGCACAGATTGTAGTGCACCTAGAAATTGTTTTGCAAGGTTAGAGTCAGAGACTTCAACGTTACGGATGCATCTCAAGCTGTGTAGTCACACATTGTAAGGAAGGAATTGAGGCCTTGACCAAACCTAGCCTACTATTGAGGAACTAGCACTTTCAAACCCAGGATAGAAGAGAAAAAAAAGGTTATCTTTACACTCCACCTCACACGGGTGCATCTTTTGAACTTGAAGCATGGAGAATGCAATGACTTATTCCATACAAGTGCCAAACATATATGAAACAGGTTTCAAGCTCATGACCTTACATGGCACTTGCTCCAATATCCTGTTGAGGTAACAAAATTACCAATAGCAGTCAAGTTTATGACTACAACCAACAAAGTACTTGTATCTTAACACCTAGAATGGCTAACCTTTAAATGTATTGGAAAGAAAAGCATCAGTGTATTCCAAATGCTACCTTGGCATAAGTATCTCTCTCAATTTCAACCTTGCCATGAATTCCGCATTACCACCTAGGATGATATCGGTTCCACGACCAGCCATGTTCGTGGCAATAGTGACAGCTCCAAGACGACCACTTTGAGCTACAATTTCTGCTTCCCTCTCAACATTTTCAGGTTTTGCATTGAGAACCTACACAAGTATCAAAATTACGTGAACTTTCCACATGGCGATATAGGAGAAGGAGCCAGATTGGATTCTTACAATTGCAGAGTAATGGATCTTGAATCAAATTTGATAGAGAATAATCAATCATTGAAACAGACAAAAGGTACCAGGGAAGTGAAAAGCATGAGGAAGCTATCCAACTGTTTGCATGGCTTGAGGATGACTTAGATAAACCTGGTCTAACACCCTTCAACGTATAAGATGCAAAAGTCACTCAAACTCCAAAAACTTACGAGATCAATCCTCAAAAAATCTACATTTTGAATCGATTTTCACTTCTGATAAGCATGAGAGAGTTCTTTATGAAGAGTAGGAGGTGAAGTAAAGTCATATAAAGTATGGAAACTAGCAGAAGTAAGTAGAAAGCATATCGCATTTCAAATACATTTCTGAAAGTGCAATTTTCTTATCTTTTTCCTGTATTTCCATGCCTCCCATTCAGATCATTCCCTAAAGTTGCAGAAAATAAAACCGGTTTCCTTAACCTCCTACCCTTGCAACGTACAAGTTACAACATGTCATTCCATTTCATGACTTCCTATCCTCGCGGCTCACACCACTTCATTCATTTTCGCTGGTTAAAAAAAAAAAAACCATTTCATTCCATTATCTGTTTTCCCTTTCTTTCCATATTCAACAGAGAAATCTCGATGAGGCAAAATCTTTCAGGCATATTATATGATGATAAAAGGCAATAAAGGATAGAATAGATGATGCACAATGAGATGATATTTCTTGGATCCCTTGAACACATACTTGCTTTACAAGCACATAAAACCCCTACCTCATGCGGGATACCAGCTTCACGCAGCTGTGCAGATAGAGAGTCACTCTGCTCAACACTTGTCGTACCCACAAGGACTGGGCGACCTGTCCGGTGCATTCTTGCTATTTCCACTACAACTGCCTGCCATTTTCCACTAGTTGCTCTGAAAACCACATCAGATTCATCCTACAAGTGAGAAACAAAAAGATGGTAAGATGACAATGAAACAGAGTCTACATGTTTGCAAGTTTAAACGTCATGGAACTCATGGTTCAACCATAGATAAAATTGCCCCAGCTGAAAATAATGCGCCATCATCAAACTGGTGAGTTATAGCCTACTGCTGATATTCAATTACTCCTATATAACATCCATTACATTTACAGTATGTATCACAAGATAGCCAGTCTTCAGGGAAAAAAGCTGGCACATTCAAAGTCGACCACTTGAGACCCAATATCACTGACAAGCCATGGCAACCCGTCATCGAGACATACGTAACCAAAACTGGCAAGAAAACTCAAACCTCTTCAATCACCTACCTCTTTTTCTTTTTCTTTTTGAAAATTTCACCTACCTCTTCTTTAAATGTAATCATATTTCATACTTTCTATATTGCGCCTTTAAGCTTCAGACATCATATTTCATACTTTCTATATTGCGCCTTTAAGCTTCAGACATCATTTGCTTTCAGCGTGGTAATTGGCATCTAATAGATATACAGGAACCAAGCGCAATAACCATTTCAGAAGCCACACACATATCAGAAATAAAAGTGACATAGACAAGAACACTTGAAAAATTAATCAAGAAAAGAATACAAAACTGAGTGGGTGGATGTGGTCAAGATTACTAGATAACTCAAAAGAAAAATAATATTAAAAAAAACTTCGAAGCTATTGCAGAAAATATAGGAGTTAGATTTCTGCTTATCTCGGTGCATAACATCCAATGGTTCTTGCAATGATTAGTATTGACTCAAAAGAATTCCTTCGATTGACCCTCTGTATGGGTTTTGTAATACATGCACTTCGAGATCTTACAAGTCTTAAGCACCATATATATTTCTAGCCTCAACCAGGGGCATGAAGCACTTAAATAAAGCAAAGCAGTTAACTTCATCAAAAACCTACACTAGAATTTCTCTGTTCCATTGCTCCATTAAATATGAGTTCCTGGTCTTCGCATTATTGGTAGAATGGTTGATTGCGAAAAAGAAAAAAAGGTTTGAAGGAACAGAAGAAGAACCTTTCTTATCATGGGCTTGTTTGTAGGAATTATGGTAACTTTGAGCTTGTATATACTCTCGAATTCCGTACTTTCAGTAGCTGCTGTGCCAGTCATCCCACATAGTTTTGGGAACTGAAAGATGAATAGGAACAACAATTACAAATAACACAAAAAAAAAGGAAGCAAAAACAGACCCGAACCATATACAACACCGTATGATGAACTTCTAATGCAAATACCTGGAGGAAGAAGTTCTGGTAGCTAATTGAAGCCAGAGTTACTGTCTCATTCTGAATGGGCAAACCTTCTTTGGCTTCAACTGCTTGGTGAAGTCCATCACTCCACCGCCTCCCCTGCACTCAGGCATCAGTATGACAGTAACGTACATTATTATCATTCTCTGGCATGCAACAAGCATTAGATTAGTGTTTCCCAAAATAATAAGCAGAGTAATTTGAGAGTCTAAGAAAAACGAATGAAAGAAGCTTACAAGAAGGTAGACATCGTGATACAACAAGAGAATATGGACTCTAGAGCACTACTAGTCATGACAAAAAGCAAGAGTGTCTTTGCATGTTTTGCATTTCTTGAACCAGAAATCATCTATTACCTGCATGACCCGCCCAGTGAACTCATCCACAATAAGGACCTCCTTTCCACGAATGATGTAATTCACATCCTTGAGAAATAGCTCTTTTGCCTTTATAGCATTTATAATATATGATGCCCACTGCTCTCGAGGATCATAGAGATCCTTGACACCCAAAATTTCTTCAGAATCCTCATAACCTTGTTCCGTAAGCAGAACATTTTTCATCTTCTCATCGACCTGATAAAATTGTGTAAAATTTAATAGGACATTACTTGGACCTATTGAAGAAGGCATTCTGACTACTGACTAGCCATAAGGACAACTTTTGTGATATGCCAAGAAAACAGTTTCTCCATGCGCGTAATCATGCATACATATGTAGATAACACCAAGTTTATGTCTCAACAGTCAGTGTGACCGAATCATAAAAATCATGCACATAACAGGGATCCTAACAGGATGAATGATTTTGGAAATTTAAGCAACCACTAATTTGCAATAGATCTCAAATTATTTGGGCAGTCATATGAGCTGTAACTTTTCCACAGGAAAACAACCTTATCAGCTTGTCTAATCACTTCAACCACAAACCATCTTGCAGATCATTGATTTGCTTTGACAATGATGAAGATGGTGTATTAATCTTCAGACAACGATTAGGATACATATTAAAATCAGCACTGACTGAATTTGATCTTGTCTATACAAGTTTTAATCCAGCCTTTCCTCATTGTCTTGCTAGCATATAATACAAACCTCAATTCTTCTCCTTCTAGTGCATACTAACCTTTTCTAGGTTTCCTTGGCGATGACAAACAGCAATTATATGGATTAAAGGCAGCAAATGCAATCATGTCATCACTAGACATGCAGAGTTATCAAACTCAAAGTCAAAGCTCAACCAGTAGCAGCATTTAGATTGAATACCTTTTCTCCAACAAGCCAAAAAGGCAAAAATTACGCATCTCAAATCTCTTAACAAAGTTCAATCTCCTCATCCCCACAGAGAGAAAGATGTGAACAACATTAGGCGTCCATGGCCTCAATAGGCCAATATACTACATGATTGCAGAATGTTTGAAACTTCACAAATACAACCTTACATTTCAGTTTGGCGGCATTTTAAAGCTTCCACACAAAGATTTTTATTTTCTATTAACCCTCAAGATAATCTTCTGGTGAACAACATTTTGAACAACGAAAAAAGCAACACTAAGCTGCAACAAGTAAATAACTATGATTATGAATATGGTAGACCGCTGACTGAAAAAGAGTCCACTTATAGCTTATTTAATGGAACTTATTTCTAGAATACTCACCGTGTAGTGTATATCTTGCTCAAACGCTGCAGCTATCTTAGCAGCTTTGTAGTATCTGTCACTAGGTTTCTCAGCAGGGCCGGATATAATTAAAGGTGTTCTTGCTTCATCAATAAGGATTGAATCAACTTCATCAATTATACAGTATTTGAAACGCCTCAAAACAAGCTCATCAACACTCTGCATGTTTGAAAAAACAAATACAGCAAGGGCGCAATCAGCATGTTACTGAATGGACAAAGCAAGAAAATAGTTCAAAGGAACAATGAGTCAATGACATTAGCTGGAATGGCAGAAATTACTTTCCGTGGCAAGATTGTCTCTCAAGTAATCAAATCCAAGCTCACTATTTGTCACATATGTGATGTCAGATAAGTAATTCTCCCTCCTTTGTTCACTTGTCATATTCTCTGCACCATAAAATCCAGTAATGAGACATACATAACACAGAATCGAGCCCAGCATCAGCTTCCCAACTGACATTTAATGAGTTACCTGACAAACACAACATAATGCAGCATTCTGCCGCAGATAAGTACCTTTCCCATAGCTAAAGAGATAATCCATTACAGTATTATACCCTGAGTTAGTGCTCCTATGTCTGAGGGGAACTACCATAAACCCTCCTCTATTACAAGCAATGTCCTTATCTACAATCCGCATTGTCATAAAAAGCACTGTATCCATGGAACGGAACTCAGATAAGCATTGCCCCTTCCTTGATGGATTCATGTACTCCTATCCTCTTAAGATAGAAATGTTATAGTGGTAGAGTTGATTCCTCGACATGATACTAAAACACGTATGATATGTGTTCATAAGTTTGAATCCTAACAACCTCCATTTGTTGTCAGTGTTCATCCGTAGTTCGGCACTTGGTTTGTGGGATAGTGGATCACACACCCTCAAGCCCGTGTGGGCTTTCGCATAATGGGGAGTATTAAGACAGCGAAGTCATTATCCGTCTTCTATCATCACCTTCAGCTTTTGGTAGAGTTTATCCTTCAACATATCCGAAGGTTTGAGCATGACAGTGGATAGGTCAACACAGTATATCAGAAATTCTGAATATGTAGGCTACGCGTTGAAATCATCGCCCACCACGAGACAAACTAACTTCGGATCACCACAGGTAATCCACCTGTATCTATTCTTTCACAAAGAAATGAAGTGGATCTTACAATGACAAGGCATCTTGGCGAATAAAGAAACTAATAAAGAGTAGCATGACCAGTATTTAAGAGCAACTGAAGCTCACAGAGCAAAAAAGTTATAAAAAAAAAAAAAAAAACACGCACAAAATGGCAACTACATCTATAGCATCTAGCCATACAAGCTATTTGAAAATTTCTAGTTTCTACTACCTATCCTAAATTCAGAACAAAAGGAGCACAAATCCATATGAAGATCTGTGAACTGCATGAAAATCAAGAACCAAGGTGCAATATAATGTCGAACGAATTTACGTACGCAGCTTTAACAAAAGATGCCAGTTGAAATTAGTAAAATAAGGATGCATATAGACAAAAACTTATAGGGTTATGACTTTTGTACTGCCATATTGACATAACTCATAACTACCTACTCACTTCCCCAGCACACGAGCACAATGAAGAAACCAACTAGAACTGTCATGAGATGATTCCATAAAAGAAAACCTATTCCGCAAAATTTCTTTAGGAAAAACGCAGAAGATTTCTTTATAAGGGATAAGCATTCAACAAGTAAGGAAACATACGTTGTATGAGCCCAACCTTCAATCCAAGAAATCGGGGTACTTGACCAACCCATTCACAATCACGTCGAGCTAAATAGTCATTAACAGTAACAACATGAACACCTTCCCCAGTTAATGCATTAAGATACGCTGGCAAGATTGCAACTAATGTCTTTCCTTCACCCGTCCTCATTTCGGCTATTTCTCCCTTGTGTAGAACCATTCCCCCTGTTATAATCCACGGCACAGAAGGCTGATATCCGATTATCACATAAGATCAATATATCAAACTTCAAACACTTAATCATAATACTAAATACAAACCCAAGTACCCAACTCACCTATGAGTTGAACATCGAAAGGACGAAGACCAATGACTCTCTTGGATGCTTCTCTCACAACAGCAAATGCTTCCTGTCAAAACATGCATATAACACAAGAAGGGTGAGAGGATTGTCATTATTATACATTGGCTCAATTATATCACTCGAATGAAATATTCCGTATGCCGTATTTTAACATCTTTATCACTCGAATGTGTAGGGAGACGTGCAAAACATAGGCTGGTAGATCTACAATTAATCTTGTTCATGGATTTTTTTTACATACTCACTCTTAGAAACAAAGTGTCAATGTCAAGTTCAATTTTCAACAGAAACAACCTTCAAGTCTACCAAGGACTGTAAGGTACTAAGGTTTTATAAAATTTCATCTCTTGGACTACTATGTTTCAAGTCCAAGGGGAGAGCCCATACTGAAAAGAACAGTCAGGTAAGAGTAGTGCTCTGAGAAAAAAAGTTCGGGCAAGTGTCTAGGTGGGCACAAAGAATCTAATAGTTCCCAAAAATCTTTGGAGTTGCCGACCTCCTAGTCCATCTCTTATTCTCGCGCTCGGCTTTTGTTCTAGAAAACTATGTAGCAGTTAGGCCATAGGTAATTATGCATTTTCATGTGTTTCTTGCAGTCATTTCTTTCTAGTGATATTGGTTTTCGGCATATAGACTTATATCCTCCTTGAAGGCCTCGTGATCACTAGCTTGCTTAATTAACACTGTATAGGATTGAGAAGCCTAAACTTAAAAATCATTAGACGATATCCTCTAAATCCTGAAGTGAGTCCTCCATTCAAAGTTCTTCTATGTACCTTGTCAAGCCCCATGTAATGTAGCCCTTTCCTTCCACGTCCAATCTCTCAACAAAAAACATCCAATATCACGTCTAAAACTCAAAAGGAGAACTCAATCAGAAGACAAACCCTGTACGAATAATAAGCCTTTCAAATTCTAACCATTACACATAAATACAGTATCCTGCAAAACACATATGTAATTCAAGCAATCAACTAATAACATAATATCAGCAACAAATCACCAAACCCTAAAACCCTAGAAAACCCCATCAAAACGACATGTACTCACAGGCAACAACGCATCCAAGGACTCCCCCCTCCTCGCCCGCTTCCTCAACACGCCCGTCCTCTCCCTCAACTCCGCATCCGTCATGGCCTCCATCTCCGCCTCCAATCCATTCACGATCCTGACCGTCTCCGCGTACCGCTGCCTCGTCCCCTCTCCCGTATCCGTCCCCTTGAAGATCCCTCCCAGTATTCCTCCCAACCCCATCGCCGCCGCCACTGCACCTCGCTTCCCTCTCCTCCTCCTCCCTCCACCACATCGAGCACTTTGATTCCGATTTCCGCCGGTGATTGGCGGCGCGTGGGTGATGTGGTGGTGGAGATGGAGTGAGGGTGGACAGTGGTGAGGGAAGAGTGGAGAGTGTAGGAGGGATTTGGTGAGGGGTGTCGTCGCCATTGATGCGACGAACTGTGGAGTGGTGAGGTGAGGAGAGGGATAAGGTGGAGGAATTGGATGAGGGAGATGGCAACGGTCACAGGGTTTGGACCGGGTTTTTTTCGGTTCAGGGTTTGCCGTTGAAGATTCAATGGAGTAATTTAGTCAAAAGAGTTAGAAAATTTTCATCGACTCCTCTCAAAATCAACAAACTTGAAAAATGAATGAGTTTTTGGAACATTCACGACGGAATGATGATGCTGAGAGATTTAATGGATACAATGAATTAAAAATGGGATAATTTTGTTTTGGGATTGTGAAAGGAAAAAAAAAAAAACAATTTTGGATGGGAATGAACAGAAATGAAAAAGAGATTAAGGTTCTCAATCCCGAACTGATACAGGAGAATTTGAATTAGAGCTCTTTTAAATTTGATAGTGAATTCTTTTCATCATTGTGATCCATTTTGATCAATTAATTGCATGAGAAAAACTCCGGGAAAAAGCAACCGTTGTGATTGCTCTTAACGAAGTCGAGCCGAATTTCGAGCTTAACAAGATTTCTTATAATCATTTTGTTTTCTTCACTGCATCGTGTTCGTTGCATAATCCAATAAGTAATGAGCAAAGTGTTAACTTTGTTTCGTGAGTCCCACAGCAAACATAAATTTGAGATTACTTCATCGAATAACATTTAAATATTAAGATGAACACACTTATCAAATTGTAATACCCCCAGAAATTATTCTAAAAAATAGCAAAAAAATGTATGATATAATTACCTACATTAATAAAGAATATGGTGTATTTTTGTTTTCGAGGCCTTATTACTTAGGTAATTAAAAATTAGACATGTTTGAGTTGAAGTAATAATATAAATGGATGATCGTGTTTGGAAGTTTGTCTGAATATCTGCTAATGAGGTCAAAGTACATTAAAGAATTAGTGTTGTTTGTGTTATCATCCTGAAAATTGGGACGTTTACACAAATGATCGACCTCGACAAATAAGCTCGTAAGGGGTGCTCGCATTGTGACACGATATCATCCTATCAGACCTTAGATAGCCCTTGATCAATCTGTATACAATGTTATGTTGTTGTCGTGGCATGGGATCGATTACTCTACCATGGAATCTCCCAACCATACCTTTTGTTTATATAAAGTTGGAACGTGAAGAAAAGTCGAGTCAAGTCAATGGGGCCTAACTTCAAGAAATCGGACCCTCCAAAGCAATCATCCGCCCGCAAATTTCGCAGAATTTTATGGTCCACAATACTTTAGTTGATTGTACTTTGCTATAACCATTTTTATTACTACAGCAAATTTCTCACTTCTTCTCTCTTTGTAAGTTCCTCTCATGATATCAGTCCTTCATTGATCTGCATCTCCTACAATACGGGTACGTCTAAGCATTTCTTCAAGCCAATTATGTGTAGCTAATTTTATACCCTTTTGCTAATTGTGCCTTCTTCTCAATTTTTTTTCAATATATAGGATGTCATTGATCCAAGAGAAATTCAATCGGTTCTTGTTCGCTTCGGAGGAAGCATTGGTGATAGTTCTTCGCGATATGAAGGTTTACGAGCAATTTGAGGTGAGTCATGATGGGTGATCTCGTCGAGGTGATATCCTATCTGAGCTTTTTTAGGGGGCTGTTGGCTAAGTTATTCTTGAATTAGGTTTCTGGTCATGCTTTCTTGGTTTCGCAAAACTTATTCTTGACCTTGTAAGACCTGTTCTTGGCCTTGTAAGACCTCTTCTCGTACTTCGGGGTAGTTCTAGTTGACGAAGTCACGAAGTTGGTCGTGATCTCCCGTGAAGAAAAACTTAGTCGCAGCCATCAGGTTCTTTGATGCACCCGTCTTTTCATTCACTTGCTATCCCTTCTGAGCTGTAGTTGTATAACTTATTATTGCGACTTCGGTGACTGTGTGTTTCATATTGAGAACCCATGATATATGTACCTTCACTTACTCATCGCATTTGCTTCATGAAAGCCATGTATCATGTATGTTGGTTTACTGTATGAGATCTTTGTGTAATCCGTTCTACATACTTTGGGTGCTCAAAATTTAGACATTTTAGTATCTTATTTCCCTGTAGTGTTTCTACATTGTGCTGAAGTTACGATACAATTTTGACCAGAACTTTCAGGCTCATCGAAACAGACTGTCATTTGTCAGATAAGATTGCGCATGAAATATTCACAAGATGATGGCTTATAACATTGAGAGCCTATGTAACAACTGTTGAACAGAATATCTACAAGCTAGATATGAAAACATGAGTCGACAAAGAAATGCGTTGGCATCTTTTGCTTGTTAGCAGAGCATATCTGATGTAAAAACAGGAGACTTTGTACAAGATCCTTTATGCTCTCTAGTCTCTGCAAAGCATAATGTGCCCCCTGCAACACCTAGAAACACGACTTTGGAGTTGAGAAACACTTTCGCCATTAAGTGGCAGGTAGCTGAATATATTGATCGCGACCGATGAAATAACTCGTATATATAGGAAGTGCATATTGTGCACTTACAGCACTTGAAATGCTCGCTCAATTACTAAAGGAACCATTTTGTGTGCATGACCTCAAAATCCACACAACACTGAAAATTATCGTCTAGTAAGAAGACCAGCTGGGCCAAGGGCCAAGACTCACAAGGCCCATTTCAGTTACATGGAAAACTTGGGCTTTTGCAAAGAAGCAGAAAGTTCCATTTGGGCCGACAGCCCAAGTTAACAATAAAGCCCGGCAGTCTTATTAGATCAGTGTTAGTCTGTTAGGGACCAAACAGGCAAACACTCGAGAAAAAAAAGTTGTGCTAATTTGATTTTTTGAAAACTATGAAGGAGAATCTTTTATTAAAGTTTATTACTCATTTCTTAATTTCTCGCTGAGTCCATATGAGTTTCCCACATTATTCACGCGTAAAACACTAAGGGACTGTTTCGTATCGTTGGTCAAAACTGTGAAAATCTAAGAAAAAATTATCCGGAGATATCACCTAACCAGATTAATTATCATGAAATATCACCCATTTTTTATCTCTTATCATTTTTTTTTCAGATTTTTTTTAAATGTATCATTTGGTGTGATTTTTGAATATTTTATTTTATTTCTTTCTTTTTTGTTTTGAATTTCAATCTTACGTTTTGGAAAATTTATTAGTAGAATGATAAAATCTCATGCTTTGAGAAGTTTACTAATAGAATGATAAAATCTCACGTTTTTGTCATCTTAGAACACATAAAATGCTGTTTATGCCCCACATAATCAACATACCATCCAACCCCACATAACATGCTTTTGTGTGGAATCATGCACAGCTTGTCCTGAGATTATTGTCGGTGAGAATGCAGATCACCCTGTTAGTTAACAATAAAGCCCGGCACCCTACCATTGCTCCATTTATTCCATCACACAATCCAACAAGCTATTAGCTCATGAATTCGGTCTCTGAAAGTGATTTTGATGAAAACTTTGATCAATCTCATTATATAAGTGTTAGTCTGTTAGGGACCAGACAGGCAGACACTCAAGAAAAAAAGGATTGCTAATTTGATTTTTTGAAACTATGAAGGAGAACCTTTTATTAAAGTTTCTTACTCATTCCTTAATTTCTCCCTAAGTCCATATGAGTTTCCCACAAACACTAAGGGATTGTTTGATATCATTGGTTAAAACTGTGAAAATCTAAGAAAAAATTATCCGGAGGTATCACCTAATCAAGTTAATTTTCATGAAGTACCACCCATTTTTTTCCTAAAGTATCTCTTATCATTTTTTTTCCAGATTTTTTTAATGTATCATTTTGTGTGATTTTTGAATATTTGATGTTATTCCTTTCTTTTTTGTTTTGAATCCCAATCTTATGTTTTAGGAAATTTATTAGTAGAATGATAAAATCTCATGCTGTTTAAAATCTCACGCTTTTGTCATCTTAGAACGCATAAGATGCTATTTATACCCCATACAACCAACATACCATGCAACCTCACATAACATGCTTTTGTGTGAAATCATGCACAGCTTGTCCTGAGATTGTTGCTGGTGAGAATGCAGATCACCCTGTCAGTTTGGCCTCGCAAAGCGAAGACAGTCTCGTTCTCATCTTGGCAACATGAATTCAAAATCACTTCTGATTTTATTACAGTACGTTTTTTTTATTCATTTTAATTTTTTCATTTTGATCACAGTACGTGTTTGGATGACGTTCTTGTCGGATTGAAGATGATGAATTTGGTTCTTGGTTGATTCGAGGATGACGGTTATGACGTACTAATGATGGTTTTCGACTAAGGTTGACAACAATGATGACATACTGACATGTAGTACGTGGTTTCATTATTGCAGTATATAGTTCCAGTACGTGAACGAGGCCGACTATGGTTTCCGCTTAGGACGTAGATTTAGATTTGAAATTAATTTTGTTTAGGAAAATTAATATCTTGTGTAATCAATAATAGCTTTGTTAAGAAAATAAATATGATGTATAAATATTTCGAAATGGAAATTATTGGAATATATATTGATGGGGTACCTATTGAGAAAAAAAATAAGATGGGATACTTCTGTGTCATTTATTCTCTATAGAAGCACCTATGAAGAATTCTCTTAAAATCTAAACCAATAACAGAAATAAAAAACCAGTAACGAAAATCGAAACCACTTAAAAAAATATAATGATTTACTGTAAATGAGAATTTGAATAATATACACTGATAGAATAGTAAAAAATATGAATCGAAATCAAACAATTATGTTTCATCTGTCAATAAAATAACAATTAAAAATCAAAAATAATAACGATATCAAACAAACCATAAACAATGGGCCAAACACTACTAGAGTGAAAACCTAATGAATGAAAAGCTAATTTATGTGTATCCATCTGAACTTTACTAGAGTTTTCCAAGTCTCTTTATGAAAACCTAATGTCGAAGTGGTCCACGAGATGGACGGTGAACACGGATAAATATTACGCAAGTTGCATCAACGAAAAAGCCGATGAATTCAACGTGTAACGTTCAATTCACATGAACATTTTTTTTTTCTCCTCCTGTTGGGTATTTTGGAGAATATTGTCTGTGTTTGAACGAACCAATGAATGAAAAGGTAATTGAAATAGTGTGAAGGGAAAAGTATGTCAATCTTGTTGTCACACACAATGCAATGCAAGTCTGCAAATGCAGGGTGCAGCACAAAGCTGCATTTTGTGTAGTCCACAATTTAACGCGTATGAGTTCTCAGTTTTCACCATGTTGCTAGTGCATTTTTTCTTTTTCCTTTCGCGAGGTCCACGTCCGTTTTTCTCCATCAAGGAAGCATCAGGAACACGCGGAGAATTTATGGAATAAAGACACGAATAATCGGACAGAGACGGCAAAAGAATTTAACGCAGTGAAGGAAGAAAAAAAGGATGTCCTCAATCCTTTATAAATAGGATACAGGGACAACAAAATTTATACAACACATCAATCACAAAAACAGCACCAAAAGAGTTAGAAAAATACCCATTTTTGGGTATTGAGGGGTATCCTCTACGTTTTTATTCCGTTAGAGAAGAAAAATTAGTGAGAGTTATCCTGGTGATTGTAATCCCCCAGCACAGTCTAGGGACGATATTTGTAATCCCTCTTTAGTGGATATTTTGGTACCGCAACGGTCCCGTGGTTTTTAC
>JAOVYX010007415.1:0-66763 GCA_035668315.1 Drosera spatulata | reverse complement strand
TTCCACGTAAAATTTTGGTGTCGACTCTATTTATTTTTGGGCTATTTATTTATCCCATTTTTTATAACGCAACGAGGAAAAAGTGCTGGGCAATTTCCGCTGCACCACATACCGACTTTTCCCAACAGTTTGCATAGCTCTTTTTCCACTGTTGATGAGATATAATCGGTGACAAATCAAAACAGCACAGGTGCTATGTTTTTTCTACAGCAAAGCATCCTACTCCGTAGTGCCATGGCCCTAACAACGGTAGCAACAACATTTGGTCTCAGACAACGTCGCTGTGTCCAAAGCTTCAAAGGGACTTGTGTCACGGGCTTTTCTCTAGACCGTGCGGCACTTAGCAAACTTTACCTCGAGTATGCTAAGTCAGCCTTACTCTCGCAAACTCTCTCAAGTGTTTGGAACTTTGTAAGGAAGCTTGGAATGCTCTTGTCTTTGTATTGCTCGAATACTTGTGGATTTGTTTGATGGCTTACAAATGAGGAGGGCAAGCCTATTTATAGGTTTTGCCAAGAATTCTAGAGATTTCTATACATCTCTACACATTTCCTAGATCTTCCTAGAAAACCCTAGAGAAGTCTAGTATTTACATGATAGTTCCATACAACTCTAGACAAATTTAGAATGTACAAGAGAACTCTACAAGACTCTAGAGAAATCTAGAGTCTCCTTGCAAAGCCTTATAAATTGAGCTCACTTGTAAGTCTCCAAGGGGCTAATCTTGCGTGAAAAATTGTGGGCGTGACACTTGGCTCTCTTCTCACAACCATTTCTTTTCCTGTTGAGTTTATCAAGTTTGTTCACAAAGTAAGACAGGGAGATTTCTATAGATTGTGAGTAGACTGTATTTCTCGGCCTTACAATTGTTGATCCTTCTCTTTTTAGCAAGGAATATGCAGTCTGAGTGAAAGTGGAATCGCATTAGTAAACAACCTTTCCTCATGATAATGCTAAGCAGACCATGCAAGGAATATGCGTACTCTAACTAGTATGAACTCTCAAGAGATACAACTGAACTTCAAGGTATCTTGTTACTTAACCCATTGGACATTCAAAATACAAAGATTGAACCATCACCAATCAAGATCAGTTTGGTTTCACTCCATTTTTATGGTGATGAAGGCTTTTGTATTTCTAGTGGCAGGTGGAGTGATTCAGGACTGTCGTGACTTTAAGCGACTTGTAAGGAGTTCGGCCTTTGAGCGACTCTAACAATTCACTGAAACTAGTGATGGGATTTCAGTTTCCTGGCGTTGATTGATGTTGCTAATCACTGGCTGTTTTGTTCTCTTTGTCTTTGCCCTTGGTGTACAGAGTTCTGATTCGGAACCAGATGGATATTCATCCTGTTTTTTGGGTTGATAGAATGATGTAATGGTGCACCACACCTTTGACGATTGCCACATGGAACAAGATAATGCCATTCTAAAAGACTTAGACCGACCATGTTTCTGTTCTAAGGAAGATATCATCCATTACTTAGTTGAAATGCGAGGGCTTTCCACAACACCACTCTTCTAATTAATTCCTGCTTTCGTCTACGTTTAGTTGACTGAAATAATAAAACTGATGAATTGGAAAAACATCTATGCGAAATAATAAAACTGATGAATTGGAAAAACACCTACGCGAAAGTATGTTCGGTTCTAACAATGAAACTATACTAAAACTTGTTTGGTCAAGTAATTTGAGTTATTGAATCATATATAACATGTTTGCTTCATTTTATATTCTTTTTCCTTGAACTAATAAGACTGCAAAAGAATGTACATTAACTAATAATTTCTCCCGACAAGAAATCCATGATCCAAACTACATAAATACAGGAAAACATCCCTCAGTGACCCATCCAGAGACTAAAATCCAGAGATCCGCTCGTGCTTCGTGTGGTGGTATCTGTTTATGTCTACTACAACAACAAAGCATGGAAGCCCATTCCCCTGCATCAGACCATATGCTAGCAGCTGATTTCTCCATATGTGACAATCTGCCGTTAACTTGTGCTTTTCCTACATGAGGATAGAAGCACAAGTGATGTGTATTAGCCAAATGGTATTATTATTTCATTTTCTTGGAAGGAATGATGTGTATATGAAGGTTGTTAGTAATTCACGACGAGGTGAGGGGGAGAGAATAAGATTATGGGTATTGCAAAGTTATTTTATTGTATAAGATGATAGAGTATATGCATGAAATTTTGTTATCAGTGATTTTTAAGTGATTGAACATAGCAGATGGGTGAACAATCTGGAAGAATAAGTCACCAAAGCTGTTATATTTAAGAGTAGAGGAATTCAAAATTCACTCGATATAACACCCCCACTGCACTCGTTTTACTATTCAGGACAAATGATTCCAAATTACAAATGTTCTTAAAATCATATATATACGCAATGATATTTTTCGAAATATATAATTTCAATCCTCTTTCAACACTCCCTCACCTTCCTCCTCC
Organism: Drosera spatulata; assembly: GCA_035668315.1. NCBI lineage: Eukaryota > Viridiplantae > Streptophyta > Magnoliopsida > Caryophyllales > Droseraceae > Drosera > Drosera spatulata. Next base: position 64,305 of record JAOVYX010007415.1, on the reverse strand, counting down.
TCCCCCGCTACTCTCCGATTCACCATAACCCGCCGTCGCCGTCGCCGTGACGCCGATCACTCATCGCCATCCGCCTCTGGTGCCGCGGCCGTCATCGTCAACCTCTCGCTATCTCGATCCAACAAGGTCCCTGCACACTAACGACGACGAACAATGCTCCGATCAGCCGCCACTCGCATCCTCCTCCTCCGACACCGCCACCGCCACCGTCCAATCTTACATCTCTCGTCCCTCATAGTCTCGAACCGATTCTCTTTGTCTCCGGCGAATGAGTCGCTCAATTTCCATAACCCTAGCGCGAAGGAATCGAATCTAGGGCCTGGGACTCAGGCTGAGACGACGTCGTTGGGGGAGGCGCTCAAGGCGGCGGCCGCGGGGGAGGAGGAGAAGGAGGCGCGGAGAGAGCGAGGGAGGAGGAGGAGGGTGAGGAGTGAGTATAAGGAGGAGCAGGCGAGGGTTCTCGATGCGGCTCTTCGTCATGTGGTATGGAGATATCGGGTGTCTTAGTTTTTGAGTTTGATGAATGGATTTGAGAGTCGATGTGTGCGTTGTTGATTATGGATGAGACATGTTGATGTGAATTGATTTGGTTCGGTTGTCATTATTGTTGAATTGGTGATTTGTGTTATGTTTGACGATATTGAATTGAACGAATTTGTAATTTGGGTTTGTTTGTTTAGGATGTTTTTTTTTATCTTGTATTATCGTTTTGTTTTTCTTTTTTTACATTATCGTTTTGTTTTTTTATTGTCATTTGGTTTTATTTTTGTTTATACGTTCTGTTTTTATTCTTTATTTTTTTTTGTATTGTCGTTCTATTTTTTTGTATTACCGTTCTATTTTGATTTCATACAAATGTTCTGTTTTGATTTTATACAGGTGTTTTGTTTTATGTTTTTTATTTGGATTTGGGTTTATATAATAAAAAACAATTGGGTAATTTGGGTTTGTTTCATAGATCATTTGCTCTGTTTTTTTATTAAGACGTTTTTTTTTGTCTTGTATTGTCGCTCTATTTTTTTACCGTCGTTTTGGTTTTTTGTATTGGTGCTCTGTTTTCATTTAATTCAGGTGCTCTGTTTCATATTTTGACAAAGATTTCGACGACGTGGCTCGATTCCTACAAAGTTGGATTTCGACAAAGATTCCGACAACGCTTGAATGATGATATGGGTTGGAATGAAGATGATAATAGGGTTAGGGATTGAAATGAGATGGATGAATTGTATGTTTTTGAAAAAAAAAAATTGTATGTTTGGGGATAATTCACCCTATTATTTATTAATAGTGTTCGATCTAAACCCAGCCATGGAACAATGGCAAATGTTTATTGTATGTAATTAAAACCAAATAATAAATAAATATGATTTAATAATTTTATGTTGGCTGATACAAAAAATCATTGTTATAAATACTGATTTTGAACTACTATAGCATATATAATATAAAGATATTAAAAAAAAAATGAAAGTGGATTAATCCGAAACACCATTCTTATTCATGAATGACTTTCGTTTTCATTATCGGAAAAAAGTGAACAACATTTCTACGACATTACAGAACATATGACGCATGTCTATAACGAACATTAATTCTCCTTTCAATTGATTTCCATCATTGATCAGTGAGTTGTAGCTGCCTTGTGAGGAGGACACTGATAGCACTTGGCAAACAGACCAAATGTGTGGATTTGTTGCACAAAGTTTTGCATACTGGCCCATCCTCCTAGTCCAAATCCCACTACAAACACCCATACAACTACAAACAAGTTTATTCCATACATTCCAGCCCAGCCTCCAAAAAGCCGCGGCGGTCTTTCGACAGCATTCTGCAGATAGTTAAAGTGCAAGTGCGTAAATTGTAAGTCATATCACGTACTCTAAAACGATTGTTTAATGATTTTCATTAAGACAAATGACTATTGTATCGTTGTTAGTAGTACCTCTCTAGCTGACGCGGAAGAGAATGCGACCATATGTGCCATAGCAGGGATGATATAGACCGTGAAGCTAACAAGAAGCGATCCAACTGTGGAGTTGATAGGTCCGAAGAACGGGAAAATGATGGCCAAAAACCAAATGGGAATCACCACTGGCAGCCTTGCCAATGCGCGCTTGAAGATGCTTTTGGTTTCGTGCACTCCGATTAACTTCTCCCACACGAAGTACAGCGGCGTGCAAGCAAAGCCAAACGTTATAAACTGCAAAAGAACCTTTGAATGTTTAATCGACCAACGTCCAAAATGACTTGATTAATCGGCCATAGATAGTATCGTATTCCAAAGTCACCTGATGAATCAACATGAGAATAATGGCGGTGTCTCTGAAGCCAGTCCTCGGGAGCAAAGACAACGCGTTGGCATGGTTGAGGAGCATATCTCCGAATGCCCAGTACACGGTGCTAGCAGATGGTAAGGTCAGGGTTAAAACATAGATCGTCGCCAACAAGTATATGAGCTTGAACTTCTGCGGCTTCCACATCGCATGCATTATCTCCCTACAAATTGATAAAACAGACCACATATACAAAAATAATTATCTAAAACACGCAATCATAGACCCAAAATTGTTAGCAATCCTGATTGTTTCAAGATACGAAGTATGATATAAGTACAACTTTGGCAGTAACTTACACAGTGACAGCATGGCCACCAAAGGTGTAGAGAATGTTGGTAGCCCCAGTGAAATAGAGAACCAGTTTGGTTGGCCCTGAGTGCTTGACTCCCTCAACCTTTACAATCAATCAGCACAAATAGCAAAATATATCCCGAAAACATTATCAGCAAACATTACAATTAAATCGATGCCTACTAATCCAAGCATAGATTTAACCTAGTTTCCTGCATCAGATGGATAGTTAACTATATCACGCCCCGAAAATAGTCTAAACTAGGCGTACTTAGACTGTATCGATCAGAAACACAGACTTAACATATCAGAACGACAAAACTCCAGATGGAGCAACTATTTGAATAGTTGCTTACCTGACCATGAATGAAAGAGGCAATGGTGAGATACCAAGCAGTGTAGGCTGTCATGATAAGGCCAAGGAACGACCAGATTCTGTAGTTGTGGAAAGAAGGGATGAAGACAGTGGTTGCACAGCAGGCTCCAAATATGTATGTCCATGTCCTCTTGTCTAGCCTATCATTTATGTAGTATATATTGCTGCACAAAATACACCAAAGTGAAAAGAACAAATTGCTGTTTTCAGAATCATGGATTAAGTTGAGCATGATTAATTAGCACTAATTGTTTTTTACTTTATAAGTTACCTTGCACAGGCAATCAACTGAATGACAGATCCAAACAACAAGAAAGTGCAATTGAAGAATAGGCCGATGTTCCTCCAGTGTTTCCCCAGTAGCCCATCAAGCACCTCAAACCACTGCACATAAGTTCAGCACAATGTTGATGCCAAGTTCTCAATCAACAAACCATACATGTAAGAACAGAAGCCATACTAGTTCTAGAATGAGCAAGCTTTCGAGAAGTCTGTTCTACCAAAAGTTCAGATCTCAGGTAGATCCAACAAATCTGTATGTACCTTAACAGTTATATGTATAAGTTACTAACCTGAATAACATGGTTTCTGAAATCAACTTTTTCCCTCTCCTTTCGGGTTCTGTACTCAACATAGAGTACACTAATAAGATAAGCAGTCCAGCTGCCCATGAGCCCATAGAAGAGCTGAAATATAATCCCTGACTGCATTCCCAATTGAGAGAATGAGTATGGCAATGTCAGCAGCACTTGTGCAACCTGTAAAACCCAACAAGAAGTTACACTAAGCTAAACAAATATATTCATCTAATTAAGTTAATTAAGTTACAGATATGTGATATCCATATGTTAGACATGCCTGGTTAGAAGCACAACTGAACCATGCATCATACACTGATCCCCCATGCCAAAACAATCTAGACAACTTGTTCTTGACAGATTTCAGATGGCGGTCCTCCTCTCGTTCCATTTCCATGTAGTTTCCGGCCACGATCGTCTCCACCTTCTCGGCCTCCATGGATTATATATGTGATTAGTTTGAAGAGGTTGGTTTGGTGGATTCAACGAAGGGAAGGGGTGGAGAGGAAGATAAAAGGAGAGGGTGAGAGAGGGTAATGTAAGGGGAAGAGACGGTGGAAATAGAGTAAAGAATGATTTGTTGAATGAGGGAAATGAGGAGGGTAACGGAAGAAAACTTGAAATGAGGGAGTAACAAATAGCAAGTGATCATGTAAGTCTTTTTCATTTAGAACTCAAGGCTAAATCAAGATAAAGGTTATTTGCAGAAAAACTACTTCATAATATGAGAAATATTCTTACCAAAAAAAAATTATTTCTATGAAATTAGACAATTTTTTTATGAGTGTGAAAACACTCGTGTTTTATTTATGTTAAACTTTTTGTTTGCCGTGTTTGACTTTTTTATTTTATGTTTTTAGTTTATTTTATGTTTTGGAATATGGATACTGCTGTTTGCTTGTTTTTATCGCAGATTTGATCGAAAAGATAGTTTTCGACAATTCGTGAAACATGGATGAAAAATGCTTGAGAATGATCGTGAAGAAGTTTGATGATTTGATGATCATTGATGATGATTTCGATAATTTCCGGTGAAACTCACGGGCATTAAATGATGACGTTCATGTTCAAAGACATTTAGAGCAGTTTTTGAGCTAAACAATGTGTTGGAGACTATTTCGAGCATGGATCACCCATAAAAGTTAAACGACGCATAGAAGATGATTAGATACCATTTCGAGGAGGAAAACAATGTCATTTGAGATATTTTATGATGATATAAGGGGTACATAAGGTATATCATTGATCAAGATGGAGTTCGGGACGAAAAAATACTTTTTTTGGTGGTTTCAAGGCCCGTCATGCTCGTGACAACCCGTCAAGCCCGTGACACTGACTGACCTTGAGCTAGACTACTAGTTTTTGAAGTCGACAATGGTCACACGCGTGATCAAAGTGTGATGGACATAAATACACTCATAATTTTCTAAACTAATTTCTTTTGATTAGTACTTTCTCCGTCCCATAAAAAATATAGCGTTGCATCATCACTGTACTATTCAACACGTATTTTGAAAAGTTTCGTTATTTGTCTTAACGACGTAAGAAAATTACGTCACTGGCTCAGAGTTGAAGTGCATAACTTGAATTATCATTACTGTTTCACGATAATTTTGCGTAAAACGATGTTTGATCATCCCACGGACGATTCGTAACTTAAATAACTTTATCCCCGACCTAAGCCAATGTTGCGTTTTTTATGAGACGGAGGTAGTATGTTTTAAGTTGTGTTCTTTTATGTTTTAGTTAAGTTTTGTGTTTTACACATTGGTACTGCTCTTTGTATGATTTTTATGGAGATATATCCGTGTGAAGAGAGGTTTTAGCGTTCTATGGAAATGAAGCAATGTGATTTAAAGTGTTTATGGAGATTTTGAAGACTTTGATGAAGTTTGGATACAAATCGATGAAATTTTTTATGATGTTTTGAGCTATAAAGATGTGTTTAATGCATATAAAGACGTTCAGAAATGTTTTGGATCAGTTTAAAGATGCTTTGATGATTATACAAGGTGTCACGATCGTTACGTTCAGTATCAATTTGGAGATTTTGAAGACTTTGATGAAGTTTGGATGCAAATCGATGAACTTTGTGATGATGTTTTGAGTTATGAAGTGTAACGCCCCGATTTTATATTACTTATCAATGATATATATGACGTCACTGTCGCTGGACCCAACACCTCAACTAGGCAAAAAATATATACTTCCTGGCTTAATCATTAGAATTAAGCTAAATTCACTTATACATCATTAGTTTAGAAACTTTCGATGCACTCAATTATAACTCAAAATATCATCTTTATAGCTAAATTTATATCTCTTTCTAAGATCAGAGTACCTTTCACACATAAACTACATCAACATCTTAGGTCATACTTAGAGGAGAACATAAACAAAGAAAAATAGTAACCGTGAGGTATAAGAACTTAATAACGTGTCGGCTCCCTTACCAGGGATTACACGAGAAAAGAAGGTAAGAAAAGAAAATAAAAATGATCACTTGGATCCTTTGTTCCAGTACTCTGAAATTATCATGTCAATTTGGCATTCATATTTATCATCACAAGCATACCAGTGATTCGTCCTATTCATATAAACACATTTAACATCACGTAATAATGTTCGAAACCACATGTCAATCGACACTCCTGACATCATCAACGCCATTTACTACCGTTATACCATTTCTGGTATGACAGGTAAGACCTTCATATCAAATAAATTGAGACAATAACACTGTGACACGACAGGTTCCCAATCTAAGTCTCACGCACTGCTGCACTCAAAAGTTCACTCAAGACTTTGTTATACTTACCATCATGTCAATCACACAGAGTCGACAGATAACAGATACCCTTAACGTTATAATTGTGCCCTTGATGAGACTTATTCAATTTCATAGATAAGGTTTATTCAGCTTTAGCAAAAGGGACATCCGCGAAAGGGGATCAGCCAATTCGGAGCCCAGGGTTTCCTACAATGAGATATCTTCATATCAAAAAGTCGATGAAAGAATGTCACCATCAAGTCACCGTATAACATATGCGACAAACACAACGGTCTTTCTGTTTTATACCACGGAGTTATCTCACCAATTATAGATTTATATTCCTTCACACGTTCACCCTCATTATACCAGTAAATAAGGCATAACACACACCATACAACAACACTCCACGGCACTCAGCATTTAGAACACAGCACACAGCAGTTGTAGTCAGTATTTTACGTCAGTCACATTTGGTGATTACATCCAAAGATTCCAATGCGTATTATCATACTCATGATATAATAATACGTATCGTCACACACAATGAATCTAAACGTTATCTTTTATCACAGTTTTTGATATGCACACGTTCAGCCTCGTCCTTAAGTATGACGAGCAGCATCTCCAGATCCTATAATATAATTGGATATGTGTATTAAGACATACCCTTGTGAATGATTGTTTACGTTATGAAATTAAGTATATTTATTCGTACTTTTTGAAAAACCGTCATAGTAATGTTATGTGGTGATGCTAAGCTTTGAGAAAAGCCTTTGATACTTATTTTGATAGTTCATGATGATGATTTTATGTATTTATCATCATTAGAAGTGTTTGTAAACGTTTGGAGTTGTTTCGGGATCAAAACGGTTCATTCCCGGATTCTGTCCAACTTGACCCTTTGACGCTTTTAAATCTATAACTTCTTGTATACAACTCTAAAAATTATTTCGTAAAATTTTACATAAACTATACTTCCTAATATTTCTGTGAAATCAAGTTTCTATCATAAAACTTTACCAATAATAATAATTTATCCGTTCAATTTTATATTTTCTGTTAGATTAGTCAGTTTAATCTTTCTTCACTAATCTGTTCATAACTCTTTACGTACAACTCCAAATCTGAATTTTTAACCTGTTCTAAAAACTAGAATTCAAGACCATTTTATTAATATAGGACTCATCTTCTAACGTATATTGTGTAGTTCCAGATCAAGTCACAAAATCATCCCTGTAACTACTTTTTACAGATTATATATCTGTACGTTTTGATTTATATCTTGAAATTCACAAGTCTAAATCATGATCTATGAACTTTATCAAAAACTAGGTATATGAATCTTCAACATATATTTAAATCAAAAATTATCACAGAGCGTATGATTTTCTACAAAATTTCTAGACAAGAAGTTCCCCTTCTCTTATTAATGGTGAAGGATCCTCGTCGTCTTGTAACCCTAACTTCTCCTCTTCTTCTCAAACTCTCCTTCTTTTCTTCTCTTATTTATCACTTCTCTTGCATGATAAGTAGTGTTTTTATGTTAGTAAGAAGTTTTTTCAAGGAGGGAAAAACTTGTATTTATAGGAAACTAAATTGATTAAAATAGTTAAGTGGATAATTAGTGGATATTAAACGGATAATTGATGGATAATAATCTAATTTAGGTGGAGAAAAAATTGACATAAAGAAATAGACGTCGAAATTAGGTTTAGGTCATTTTGGTATAAATATGGTATTTTCGTATTAAGACCGTATTTTTCCGTATTTGCATATTGGGCTTGTATTTCATCCATATGTTATATTATTTTACCATTATATCGTCAAACAAGTCTTATAACTTTGTAAAATAAATGATAACATACAATAATATACTATTCACGTGAATTATCGTGAAATTAAATTTTATGAAATTTTTTGGATCCTTACATGAAGATATATTTAATGCATATGAAGACGTTTGGGAATGTTTCGGATCAATTTGGAGATACTTTGATGTTTATACAAGGTGTCACGATCGTTACATTCAGTATCACGATCGTTACAGGAGAAGAAAATAAACCAGAGAGTAGTTCCTTGTTGGTCACGATCGTGACCATGCCCAAAAATCATCCAGAGAAGAAACAGCACGATGGTCACGACCATGACTAGCCCGTCATGATCGTGACACAACTTAAGTGAAAGATATTTTTGAGATTTTCATACGATTTTCTCCAGATTTCTTAGGGTTTGGATATTTTTCTATAAATATACCATGTTATGTTCATTTTTATAATCAAGTAGTCGTTCTTAGCCGTCGTTTTTAGGGTTTAGATTAGATCTCAAACATTATATTCCTCGTTCATGTTGCTTGGATTGGATTTTCATACTTGTTACCCTTAGATTACCAGTTTGAAGACCTTTTTCATTAGGGAGTAATCGTAATGACAAGAAAAGAAGGGATTATGCCATCTGTTTCATATATCAATTGATTATGATTTGTTTTACACATGAATGATATCAAAGATTGAAACTGTAACATAATTGATGCATGATTTCATTTAGATCGACCACCTAAATGACTTTATACATTAACTTTAACATGGTTAACTAATGAATGCTTCTAAATTGATCACTTAGATGTATTGATAGGTTGATCTACCTAATGATTCAAACTATTTTGGTCGTAAGAAGTAGCAACTAAATAAGTTATAGACCAAGCTATCTTGTTGTAGTTTATTTTAGATCTTTTGATGAATCTATGTTGCTATTTGATTCATGTTTGGTATGTTTTTTAATTGATTCAATTATCTATTTTTATGTATTCATGCTATCATGGTATATAGGATAGATGATTAGTTTAATTATTCAAGATATCTTGATAATTAAAATACCAGAGAACGTGTTTAAAGGTATCCCCTTTATTATAATCAGATCATTCATACACAAATCAGTGTTAATTCATTATCTTTAACTTTGATGATTAATCCCTAAGGTGGGTGAAGTTATGAGAATCCTCCCTACGTTTATTTTCAATAGTTATAATTTCGTTAAACAATCCATTATAATTAGTTTCTTTAGTTATTTACTTCTCTAGTTTTAGTATTTAGTATTAATTAATTTACAATTTAATTACATTTCCTCCTATATTTATAAGTGTTAGGTTAACTAATTAATAAATCGTGATTGATCATTAATAATTAATACATTCTATCTCGTTGTAGGATTGACCTCTGCTCATTCTATCTACATTAATATTTTTAGTGGGGATTAATCTAAAGTATCTGCGACAACACTGGTCAAAGTGGTCACGCCCGTAACTAACATCTTTTTACTCGATTTTATGAATTTTCACTAGATTTACTCTGTATTTATTCAAGTTTTTTATTTATTCTATAAATAGGGATGTTTTGTATTCATTTTTATGAGACATTTTTCACCGTCTTGACAGTCGAAATCCATAGTTTAGGTCATTTTTCATATTCTCCTGTGTTGCTACAGATTGGATCTTGGTGTTTATGCTTATTATTGTTGTGGATCTTATTCATTTGACATCGGATCTTCATTATTATCATTGTATTGTCTTCTATCCTCTCAATGTTTTTGTTTTGATGATGATTATGCATGTTATGATTATGATTGTGATGATATCAGTGATTATGGTTAAGTAGTTCATTCGTAGGGATTAATTGATATATTTCAAGCATAAAGGATCATGAGATGAGTTATATTAACTAAAATCAGATTTGTATGATGATGAATGTTTTTAAATATCGCACCTAATGTAGTTGATGTATCATTTCACCTTTATTGACTACCTAGATGATGTTATACCTTAATACTATAAAAATTCAATCAATTAGTGACAGTAATTTTTGTCACAAATAACGTTTTGCGATAAACTTGCGGTAGGAATTGGCTATCGCTAATAGTCCAGTCGCAATTGGACTTTACGATAGAACATAGGTTATCCGTCGTAAATTTGAGACGGCTCCGTCGCAGATTAACGACTGAAAGAAGGTTGGTCGCAGCCTACTTGGAAACATGCTTAGCGACGAACTTGGACATTTTGCTGTAAATTAGCAACGAACTGAACCAGCATCCATCTAAACCTCTTATTTTCTAGACTGTAAATTTTACGACGGATGTGTCGCTAATTAGCGACAGAATGACCAGTTCCGTCGCAAAATTGGAATTCTGACAAAAAAAAATAGCTGAAAATCAAGTTCGTCCGCTATATACATATAACCAAACACCCAAAATGCATATTTTGGGTCACAAACCAGCATCCAATATAAAGAAACATCTAACGTCGATGCTTAAATCACATTTAAATAAGTTACACACCACTATTGTCTGAATAACCAAAAAATCCAACATATAATATCCAAACAACAAAAAATACAGTGGTATACTCGACGGCGTCGGGGGAAGATGGCGAATCCCAAGGATGGTGTAGGAGACCGATCAAGCGGGTTGCTACCACACTGATACTGCTGCGAGAGCTGCTGGACCAAGTGGGTTAGCTCCTAAATGCGTGCTGTCAACACCGTATTGCTCTCCTTTAACTCGACGAATTCACGTGAATCGATCGAGAAAGACCCCTTTCTACTCGAGGATAGTGTGTCCTTCGAGTAGAACATGGAGCTGGCGGACCCAAGACCATACACGCACCCTTTCTTGCACCTAATCGCCTGGAGGTACGCCTGGCTCTGCGCGTTGTTGATCTCCTCCTTGATCGGCTCCGTATCAGGCTGTATCTCCGCAAACAGCCGATCCATGAGCTCCTTCTCTAATACGGAGTACTGAACCTAACAAAAAAAAATAATAATTATTATTATAACTCGGATACTACCTATTTGATTGAAAAAATAATACAATAAATTAAGAAAAAAATATCATGAGCTACAATCTTAAAAAAAAAAAAAAAAAAAGAACCAGTAAGTTTATCGCCATCTTCTTCGATCTCTCATCACACCACACTAGCTCGTCAGGTTCGCCGCTCTTCTTGGTATGTGTCTTCCAAATACCTCAATTTTTTTTTTTTCTCTTCAATTGTTTTTCCTGCAAACAACTAATTAATCAATAAGATATCGATCACATATTTTCAGATCAAATCACAAAGTGATCCCCATAACCATTTTTTACACATTAACATATGCGCATATTTTAATTTATATCTTGAGATTCAAAACTCCAAATCACGATCTATCAACTTTATAAAAAATTAGACATGTGAGGATTCAACATATATTCAAATCAAAATTTATCATAGAGTCAATGATTTTTTCACAAAATTTCTAAACAAGATGATCACCTTTTCTTATTAATGATGAAGGATCTTCGTCGTCTTATAACCCTGACTTGTTCTCTTCTCCTCAAAGTCTTCTTCTTCTCTTCTTTTACTTATCTCTTCTCTTTCATGACAAAGAGTGTTTTTATGTTTGTAAGAACTTTTTCAAGGAGAAGAGAGCTTATATTTATAGAAAAATAAATCAATTAAAATAGTTTTAATAGATAATAAGGGGGTAATTAGTGGATAATTATTTTAATTTAGGTGGAATAGAATTTGAAATAAAGGAAAATAAGTGGCAAAATTAGGTTTAGGTCATTTTCGTATAAATATGATATTTTTGCATTAGGACCGTATTTCCCCGTATTTGCGTATTAGGGTTGTATTTTATTCTTATTTTGCATTCTTTCCTTATTATATCATCAAAAAACCTTTTAACCCCGTAAAATAAATTATAACATACGATTATTTACTATTCACGTTAATTATCGTGAAACTAAATTTTACGAAATTTTTCAGATCCTTATAATATTTTTTTTCATGATTTTTGATAAACGAATTTTATAACCCCATTGTATAAATTATGACATTCAGTAATATACTATTTTTTTATTATGTGAGAAAATAAATTCTCTCAAATTTTTCGCGTATTTACAGGTTATGTGTTGGTTGTTGAACATAATGCATCGTTTGATTGATTACCAAGCATTGAACCTATAGTTTGCTTTGATTTTGAGAGGTTAGACGTAAACTAGACCTAGGCAACTTTCACCTTGAGTTGAATGCGACCTTGAGAAACCGCTCGCGCCACTCTCATTGTTATCTAAGGGGAACCACGTGCGAATGACTTACTAGTTGTGTTAGCCTCACGTAGAGATGCAATTGAGGTGATGCCTACTAAGATTTACTCTAAATCTTGAGAGGGACTAGAGTAAACAAATTATCATGTACTAGGATAACGAGATCACGACCCTAACTTCACATCCATACCACTCATCGTTTAGCTTAGCTTGTTAGTTTAGTTGCACATTTTATTTGTTACGTTGGGTTAAAACCTCACTCGATCATTATAGTTTGACTCATTAGAAATACCAACGTTGATCGTTAAAAGGTAAGTTTCTCGTGGGACGATACTCTTACTCTCAACGTTATTACTTGTGAAGCCACACGTACACTTGCGTATTTGAGATATAGAAAATGCCTAACAACAACCATCACACTATTGTTGTTTAGAGTAAGCTCATTTCGAACCTTTAATAGTCCTTTCTAAACCCATGACTCATGCATCTTCTCACTATACTGTTGTACTTACTGAATTTATGGTGATGTTTTGAATGGTTTTGTTGAGTCAAACCCATGGTATATAGAAATTGAGTGATAGATAAACTCTAGCCTTAGAATGACCCAATATGTACCAAGGTTGAGGCTCGTCTGCTTGGGAAGTGAGCTTGCAATGGGAGCGCAGTAAGGCTGGTTCAGAATGGAATGTAGCAAGGGTAGTTCAGGAAGAAACACAATAAGGCTGGTGGTTCAAAGGAATATAGCTAGGCTGACAGCATTGAGGTCATGAGTAAAGAGACAGTAAGGCTTGGGCATTTGGGCTTCTGCAGTAAGGAATGGTTGATCCTGGATTACTTGTGATTGAAGAAGGTAATTGTAGTAAGGCTGAAGGACAACAAGCTTGAGTTCAACAGAAGGGTCTAGATGAAGGAAAGGTTGATCCTGAATTGCTTCTGTGAGGTTACTGTAGCAAGACTGAGGGATAGTAAAGCTGAGTTCTACAGAAGGGTTCAAAAAAAGTCAAAATTCACATGTTGTCTTTTATGCTATGTCAGCGTATTTCTCTGCATCAACATTAGATGTCACAGGTTTGTGAATATGGTTCTAGGATGGCATGAAAGTGCCGTTTTTAAGAAAGGACGAGTTCAATAATGACTAGAAATTTGGGATTGCCTATAAATATAGAGCCAATGCCCAAGGTTTTATAACCTTTGAATTATTGAATCTCCTTTGCTCTGAACGACAAGTGCAGTAAGGTTTCAAGTGAACTGAGGAAGAAGTTGTTAGTTGAAGATTTGAGCCAGCTATTGAAAACAGAGTTTGAATAACACTAGTGTTCAAAAAACATGATCAGTAAGCTGTTTCAAATCCTGTTGAGGAGAAGAAAAGTTCTTGAATCTTGGTTTGTATTGTCGTTTACAAGTTGTAAAATAACAGGTTGATTGTGAGCCAAAAATATTCACACTTAGTGCTGTCCTCTTGATATATCACATTGATTATCAAGAGAAGATTAGATTAAGGGATATAGCCATATTTTAACTATACTGCCTAACCACTATAAAAACCTTTATTTTTTTATCTTACTGCTTTCATTATCTTTAACCCTACTGATAATCAACTTCAACAAAAAATAAACTAAAAGAAACCAACGTTATTACAGTAAGCTCAAAACAACCTTACTGTTTCACTGACTTTTATTAATTTGACAATAGAGTTTAAAGAGAGACTATGCACCTCCTCCCCCCTCTAGTCTCACAGCAAGCTATAGCCGGACTTTTCAGGTTTGGACGATGGTTTAGGCGATGGAATTGGATGATGGCTTTGATGACTTGTCAATTGGTTGGATCTTTTTTTTTTTTTTTTTTTTTTTGAAAAACTGTTAGAATAGTTAATTGTTTTTCGCTTGAATTGGAAAACCTCAATTGTTGCATAAAAGCTTTTTTTATGTTTTTCTTCTTTCTTCTTCTTATCTTCTTTTCTTCTTCTTTTTTTTTTCTTTTCTTTTTCTTTTCTTTTCTTTTGAAATGAACATAAAAGTAAGTAGTGAACTCGTTCATGTAGTTAGCGCGTAGTTTTTTCCTAAAATAAATAAAAGATCAATTTGATGGATCTTGTATTAAAAATATTAAAGGTGTATTTATGTAGTGGTGTTTTTCAAACTTATTAATAATAGTAATGCCTCTTGGAATTTGATGACAGTGATAAATTTGGATTTATCATGGATGTATGATAGATCATGAATATATGAACAACGAATCGATGGGTATTTCAACAAGAAGTATACTCTGAATATCAACAAATTTATAAACTTTACACTTCAACATCAACCGTTCAAGTATGCTGGATACTTGAAGTGTAGGAATAAGGACTATCAGTTGGTTGATATCGCGAAGGTGTATTTATACCGATCAGATTTTTTTGTCAAAATACTGGATATGAAACTTTCATGATAAGGTTGAAGAGGATGAATCCTCGAGAATGATAGGGGTAAATCCCTATGGGACTATGGTCACTGATGGTTTTGGGTAGGGTTGTAAATGAGACGAGTCAAGCCGAGTATGGTTTGAGCTCGACTCGTTTAGAATTTTGTTACGCTTGGGTTTGGGTTCAAGCTTGATTCGAGTTTAATCAATACGAGCCTGTTATAAGCTTGTTTCATAAGTAGTTAGGCTCGGGCTCGGCTCGGCTCATGTACTCATTCGAGCCAAGTTGAGCTCGAGTCGAGGCAAACCTTCTATGAACAAATCGCAATATCTTTAGAAATTAAATTTAAAACTCAATATCGAAATCGAAACCACTATGTAAAAGTTTAAATTGATAAAATTGACCTGAATATGCAACCTAGACCTGAATATGCAAACCAAGAAATAAGGTTAACTACCATAAAGGTCGTTATTTAGCGACTGTTTTTACTTTTGATTGCTAATTGTGTATCTGCCACTGTTTCTTATTTGGTTGTTAATTTTTTACCGTTCCAATCTCTAACTGGATTTACGACCAAGTTTGTAGCCACCACGGTTTGCAACAGTTTTTCGGTCACAAACTCTAATTAGCGACCAAAATCACTGGTTTGGAATAGGGTTATTTTGTCACTAATAGCATGAGTTTTTGTAGGGACTCTCCCACCCTTGATGCATGACTGTCTCAAGTTAATAACAATGATATCCAAGTATTTTAGCATTTTAATGTTGTGAAAGAACTAGAGTATTGCCGATGATACCTCTTCTCCCACTATAGGCCAGTAGTTCTTGAAAATACAATAAGTGAATCCATCCAAACCAGGTGCCTGCTTGTCCTCATTGATGTAAAAAAATAGCAGCTTTCACATCTTCCTTTGTAAAACTTCTAAACCAGGGAACCAAAAATTCCCTCAGATATAACAAGTCCGTTCTCCATAAAAGCAGGGAACCAAAAATTTCCTCAGATATAACAAGTCCGTCCTCCATAAAAGCATATTGAGAGGCACAGCTCTATTCACATAACTTCTTCTTTTTTTTTTTTAATAGAAGCTCAACGCTTCATTCTGAATGTCAGCTTCCTCCCTTATCATAGCACCATCATCTCTTACCAAGGAAGTAATCAAACTTTTTCCTTCCGTCTTTTAGCATAGCACCGGAGTGTTTTTTTTTTTGTTTTTTTTTTTTTTTCGATCCATATTTTTAACCACTCCCTTTTCATTTTCTATCTATAATAAACCTCCTTAGCAAGGGCTAACTTTTTAGGGGATGTACACCTTATATGGGATGTACACTCGTATTCAATCCATACACTCCTACACATTATTCAACTTCTCTCGAGCATCATCCAGCCTCCTAGATATATGGGATGTACACCTTAAATGAAGACAATCTAGGGGCTTTTTTTTAAGTAGCTTTAACTTCTGCATAACTTTGTACATGCCCTAGTCCTGCACTGATGATGCCCACACATTCTTTACCAACTCCTAAAAACCATCTAAATTGACCCACATTTTTTGAAAATGAAAGGATCCTCTTCTTCCTGCGTCAAGAGCCCCTAATGATACAACAATGGGCAAGTGATCAACAAGTCTGGATTTGGGAACCAAGCAGCTGAAGCTAGGAACTCCTTAAATCATTTCTGATTCCTCATCACTTTATCTTCGTCCAAGGCTCAATACCTTGTTGATTATTCCAGGTAAAATTTTCTTCATATTTTCTCAAATCTTCCATACCCATTCTAGTAACAAATCCACCCAAATCATCACAAGGGGATATGTCAATTCCTTGGTATCCTATCTTCTCCTCTCCACATAACAAAAAATTTTTTTTTTTTAAAATTGAAAATTACTCAAATCTACCAAGGAGAGTTGCATTGACCACCAAAGGCTTCTAAATCCCTCCATAATGATAATCTCTAATTACTGTCATTCTAGACATATATGACTGATATAAAGAAATTCGTATCACCCCTCATATTTTTCAAAAAACAATGAACCACTTGATCAGTGCCACTGATACATCTGACATCCCATACCTTCTCTTCCCACAAAACTCAAATTCTATCATTTTCAGCATGATAGTAATTATTTAAAAAAAAAACTCCATTTCTTAAAACAAACCTTCATATGAATGTTGAATGAACAAAACTACGTTGTTCGAGTATCAACAACTTATAGTATCAATGAGTTGTTTGATAATTGTCATTTCGAATTGTAAAATTCAAAACCAATACTAAAAATTAAAAAGGTCCAAAATGTGCTATCAACAAACTGCAGAGTTAGAGAATTTGCAATGGTTCCTAAACCATTCCTTATCCCCAGACATAGGGAATTTAGTGAAAATTGATTCATCCAATCGATTCTTTATCCCTATCCTTATATCATTCCTTATCCCTCACTTTATTCTCTTATCTTAGGGAATCAAAACATTATTTTCTGTATCCATTTTATTACTATTTTATGTTATTTAAAATTCTAAAAAAATAATAATTATTTAAAATAAGATTTGAAACTAAGGAATTATTAATATCAAAAGAAAAAAACTAAAAATCATAATTTATCAAGAAATTTTTTTATAGCATAAAAATCATTTAAATGTGTATTTTCTACTCATAAAAATTAATATAATTTAGAATATGAAAATATATTTAAAAATCAGCATAAAAAAATATACGATATTGATATAAGAAATCAATATAAAAAATCTAATGAATGATTAAGTAAAAAATTAAATCCTAACCACGAGGTGGTGGGAAAGAGCCGGAGATCACGAAAAACATTTTCGCACAAGGAGGCAATCGGCTTTTTAAAAATATATTATAATATTACAAAATAAAGATAAGTATAGGAAATTGCTGCTATGGATCTAATCATCATCCAGAAAAGGCGATAGTAGGAGGAACTGGGAAGTGCCTAGATTGTCCGTCAGTGTTTGGGCGGCAAAGATGGGATGGGAAAGGATGAAAATGGGCCAAACTCTCATGCATTGCACGAGCGAGTTGGCCCACTATAAGCCCGTTTTTCCATGGCCATTCTCACACGTCGTATAGATCTTGCTCAGAGTTTATTCCCTCCTCCGTCCGATGAGTAATACCCTTCAATATTTTGACGGTGTGTATTTATCTAGATAAATTTTAATTTGTGTTATATAATAATTATATAATTTGTTTCATAATTTTTTTGTATAATGTTAATTATAATTTATATCATGTAATTTAATATTTGATATTTTGTATGATATTTATACATTGTTTAATACCAGAATGAAACTTTTTAAGATGTATATTGAATGATAATAAAAATTAAACCGTTATAATTTTTATAAGATGAAAGAAATAAACGATTTGGTTTGGGTTTAGTTTTTATATGCATGTTTAGCTTTTGGGATATACTTCAACAATTGAGAGACAAATTATTAAAGGTTTTTTAACAGTGGAAGCATAGATCGATGTGATCTAGACATCGCAAGTATTGACGACAGAGAAACTGTTATTTTCTGCGCTACACTTCGCATGATATGGCCGAGCGCAATATTCAGACAGGAGAATCGCATTATGATCAATAGTTTATGATTTTCCGCAGGATTCAGATCAATCGCGATATGAAGGCATGACTTTATTCTTGTACCCCGTTTTACCAACCATGGATAATACTCCATATATTATAATCTGATATAGAAGTCGTTGTAGTGGATCAAACACTGCCTTACTGATCATGATTAACGTTGTGACACTTCTGATTAATACGCCAAGAAACACTATCAGTGAAGAAGATTACATTTACTAAAATTCGGTGCACACCATGATTATATTTGACGTATGATGATACAACTTTTATTTGTGGGATATGAAAATGAAGTTATATGTAATGCCACTCAGAAAATGGGCCATTGCCTTTTTAGGCTTCTGTTCTATTCTATTGGCCCAGTTATTGGGTTTGCCTCCTTTTCTAGATGTCATACATCGTGTTATTGGGTTGGGCCATATGTTCCCTTTTCAAATAGTGGGGCCCAACAGACCTAGGCATCGTTAGGGTGAGAAAAATGTGCGAGAGAAGTTCGTAAAGACAAAACTTTAAGCTTAAAAGAAAATATGGATTTGTGATTACATCTTGAATGTGAAGATTAAAGGTTGAGATTAATGATTGATATTTTTTTAATTAATAATTTTTTTTAATTTTAACAGTTGATTTTCAAATCCAATCATCTAATCATAAATAAGTTTATTTGTAACTAAACACAAATTCATCATGCCCTAAACTTAAATCATGTGAGATTAAAAGACAAATTACAAGATAATCACGGACAAATACAGAGTTGAGACAAAGAGATGTGAGTAAACACGGATATCAAAAACGGAACTGATTGATCCTCTTAGGATTGCTTATGACGTCATGCACGACTACTTTTATAAGTGGCAAGTTCTTTTGTTTCAATAATACAGTACATCGTATCAATTTCCACTTTATACGGTTTGACATTCACAAACATTAATCGAATATTACCCAATCATAATCATTAGAGAAATATCTAGTTCTCTCCATTTTCCTTGACATTGCTTAATACACAAACCACATCTACCATAAGTTTGATCTTCTCATTCAAGATTTTGAAATGATTTAGTATCTCGAGGGACAAATTATATTAGGTTCTAGTGCGCAATGTGACTTTAGGATGACACGTTTATGGTGGCTTGAGTCATTCATATACTTTTTATCCCACAGTGTGGTCACTTCACTTTGGTTGGGTGATGCCCAAGGCTTATCTAACAATGAGAATGATCATAACATGATGATCAAGACAAGCCAATGAAACATGAACCCACCATTTTGAAAATCACCGTAACCATTTTGACATATCAATCATAGAAATGAGCAAGTTGTTCAAACTTTGGTTATTGCTCAATCATACAACACACCATGCACGTTTAAATCACAGGAACTTCTGTGCAGATCTTCTAGGATCAAATGATAATATTAGAATTATTAAGGAGAGGACAAAGTGAGTTAGCTGGATCGAGCAGACACGGCTCGCTCTTCATGCAGCAATATGTGCCTATGTTTAGGAATTTAGTTTCTTGGGACATTCCAATTATTTCATGTTAGTATATTATAAGATCCAATTATCAGAACCTTTTCGTTGTCAAAACAATGTTGTACTGCTAATATCAGTGCAATATTTTGTGTAGATATCATTCTTTCGATGCTTTAGGTGACGGACCAGGATCGCCTGCTGTCAAAGTTCTGTGCTGTGTCGATGCTATTGCAAATCTGTATGAGGTTTTTTATTTTCTGTTCTGTTTTCTTTCTTTTTCTTTTTCTTTCGACAAATGAAGATGGCTTGTTTTTTGGGCACAACATCACATGATCACAGCAGGGGATCTTGCTCCTTAGATGACTGGATTATAATGTAAATCATTCCATAACAAGTCAACAACAACAAACAGAGAATGATCACATAGCAGGCTAAAGTTGTCTGTAGGAATGAAATCATATCACTTGCAAATTACACACACGCTTTGAGACGACTAGGCATGTCAAGAGCTATTGCCAAGATTTAGTTATCATAGAAAGTTATACAAAGCCAATAGCCGTACGTGTTTAGTCGGACTATAATTTTATTCACATATGAGGATTTACACTCAACTTCTTGCGTTGAATAATCAGAACATATTAGAAATGGACTTTGAGGAAACCGTTTGGGCTAGCATATTAAAAAAAAAAACCAATTGTCCAGCCCAAAAACAAAGACAGGCCCAAAAGAAAGGCCCTTTCGCCACATGAAACCCCGACCAGTCGTCATCATCGCCTTGTTTTCGATTTCATCACATCATCGATTCTGCTATAACAATGGCGAGCACCGGCGGCGGCGGCGGAGGAGGAGGAGGAGGAGGAGGAGGAAAGGTGTCGTTCAAGATCATACTCACTTCCGATCCAAAGCTCCCTTTCAAAGTGTACTGAAATCTCTTCATTTTCCTTTTTCATTTTTTTTAAAAAAAATTTAAAATTAGGTTTTTGATTGGGAAGTGAATGATTTGGAGTTTCGGATTTTTGATTAATAACAGGTTTAGTGTGCCGGAAGCTGCGCCGTTCACGGCCGTGTTGAAGTTCGCCGCCGAGGAGTTCAAGGTGCCTCCTCAAACCAGCGCCATCATCACCAATGGTAACTGCCTTTGTCGCTTGTGTTTGTTTCGAGTACCTTGATTGATTTGATGCTCAAATCGTGGTATAGAACGGCGCTGGTTAGGGTTTTCTGTTTGATTTCTAATTTCAATTATTGGAATTTATGGTGATCTAACGGTGTACTCGAAAGTTTTGATTGACACACCCATCGCAAGGTGTGAAAATTATATCCTAACTATATCACACAATAGCAAGATACTAAATTAATGCAGTAGCAGTAAGTCAGGGTCGATCTTACGAGGAACAGGTTTGCTAATGTACTAAAAGTGATTCTAAACAAGAAAAAGGGGATTTTGAGGTTGGTGTTTTAAACTAAACTAAATAACAAAGATAAACGGATTCTTAAAGATGGAAAAAGGATACCATGACTAATGTATAGTGTTTAGGTTGGATTTCTTCATCAATCGTATTTTTTTCCTTATTTAATCATGTTTGCGAATGTTGTAACAAAGTGAAAATTAACGTTATTATCGATAATGTTAACTCATATGCAAATGAGCTAATCCTAACATTAGTTAGGTAGGCCAAAAAAGAATGAACCTAAATTGGCTAATATTGTTTAAGCGCATAACTCAACATTTCATATAAACTAGCAAAAGAGAATGACTAGTAAGAATAAGCTCAATTGAAATGAATACTCAAAGTTATACAAAAGAGAATGATATAACTTTTAGCTTGCTATCATATTTTTGTCAAAAGAGAATGACAAATACATAAAACCTTGATTATACAACTTAGAAGGGCCTATTCTAAATCATATGATCGTTATTTAGCTCAATCAATTCATGCATGAAACAAACATTAAATCATAACCAAGAAATATTATGATCATGTTCCATCTCTGAAATCCACCACAAACATATCTACATCGTCACACTACAATGAAATTACTCGCGATTCGGTGATGATCTCCTTGCTCGGACGGCTTGATTCTCTTGATTGGAGAGGTTTTCCTTGTTCTCGCTGCGTGACGGCAGCGTTTTTGCGTCGAAGCAGCTCTCCGGAAGTGAAAGAGGATGTCTGATATTTATAGAAAACTCAAGGATGCATCATCAGGACCTAAAATCGACGTTCAGGATTCAATCGAGTTTTTGGAATTCAGCGTGAGATGGCTGTGTCACACTGACGCACAACCGTGTCAAGCACAATCCTATAAGTGACCATTGCGCAACACGGCCGTTTTTGGCTCTGGTACGGCCGTGCGTCCTCAAAACTAAAGCTGCTAAATTCCTGTGACACGACTGTGTCATAATGCGACGTGGCCATGTCTCTAATGGCTGAACGCCTGTTTAAGTGTGGGATGGATGTGCCACATTGTGACATGATCGTGTCACCTACACCTCGTGCAAACATGATGAAAAATCATCCCTTTGGACTCCAACTTGATACAGAATCTCTTTTAGCACTTTCAATACATGTCAATCAACTCTGAACTTCAGTTTTGCATAGAATCCAACCTTCTATCGTCATTCTGACCACAAAACAGAAAACTACGGTAGTATCCAACTCTAAAAATAAAACTAAACTAATTCTAAACAAAAAGACACAAAACTCAAACAAAACGCAGGTTATAAAGTTATAAAAACATATGCGTTTTGACACATCAATACTCAAGGAGTCAAGGTTGTTACTTTCGAGTAGGTTTTTAATTATTTGGGAACTAGTTTATTATTCCCATTGGCGTTAGATTTATGATTTGGATCATCGGGGGATTGTCCTTGTTGGAGAGTTGTGGTTGTTGAAGGGTTCGCTGTTGAGGTTACTCAAATCTTGCTCCGCTAGCATTTCTTTTTGAAGAACGAACTTGCTTAGATTCGTTCACCAACGATTGTGAAATTGGTGTTGGTTATTTTTTGTACTTAATGCATTATTAGTTAGGGATGAAAATGTAAAGTGTTGATCTGCAATGGGTAGAGGTAGATCATGGATGTAGTGTTGGAGGATGGAAATGTGATAGATATGTTCTCTGAACTACTCTATTGGAAGTATATATGCACTAACCGACTAGGTCAGAGTGCAAACCTGGAGGTAGGAAGATGTAGTGAGGCCACTCCTTTTTCATTTTGGTATTTACAAAATCGAGTGTTGCTACTCGGATAACCATATTTTGATTATCTGCAATCCTTGATTATCAAGGTTACAACTGCATTCTATAGATGGATAAAATATGGCCACGGATGTTTTGGTTCTTCATCTGGAAGTGCCATGTAGATCGATAGAATTTGCTTTTCTTTGTTTCTTTCCTGTGTTTGGATGAGGTTGGAATTCACTTACTGACATATTTGTTTTGCCAAAAGTTTAGTCTGTCCCCATGACTCTCGTTCTCTTCTTACTATAAGTAATTTCTTATTCTATTTGATGCAGATGGTGTCGGAATCAATCCTCAGCAGAGTGCTGGTGAGTAATGTGTTTCTCTTACTCTTGTCCTAGGTTTACGTCTTGGTATGCATTCTTTTCTTTCTTCATGTTTTACTTGTATTGTTTCTGCTCCTAGATACCCTTTTCTTATGTACTGTGTCAGGACTCTTAGTCCGATGGCCCTATTCTATATAGTCGCGGAGCACCAGGTGCTAGGCGACAGTAGGTCATTTTTCTAGATGATTATATGCCGTCTTAGGTTTACAAGGGGCAAAGTGATCACTGATCACTTCATCCATTTGATTTTTCTCAAGGCTCTTAAGTTGAGACAATTAAACTTTTGACACTTTCAACACATTTTATGGAGCTCATTTCTTTCGCTAATGATTCAAATATAGCATAGGATTGACTACATGAGACACTTCTGCGGGACAAACTCCCTCAACTGCTGTCTCCGGTCCTAGGTCGTGCAATATAAGGTCTGGAGTAAAATTCCATCTATCCTATATTTACTGACAAGGTACTTAAGATTGGAAAAGTTGAAATCAAAGGTGAGGTGAGGGCATTGAGAAACAGTCTCTCTGCTGTTTACCGTAAAGGAAAGACTACTTATATCTCGTCCTTCCTAGACACTGTACATACGGGAAATTAACTGCTGTATAACTCTTGTTTAAGAATATATATGCTATGACAACTATGCATCTTATCGTTATGGGTTGTACCATGTGGTTGACAGTCTTAATTAACTGCGGAACCATTTCAGGAAATGTCTTTCTCAAGCATGGCTCCGAGCTGCGGTTGATTCCCCGTGATAGAGTTGGTGCTTCGTCAACGTACTTTTAGCTGATTATAATTACAAAGCTGAAGTTTAAAGTCATCAAAAACTGGTCATGTTGGTTGACTTCTCTGTTCTTCATGTAATAGATCCGAGATTATGTAATTGACAGTCTTAGTGGTTCGCCTAGCCTCTGGAAGAGACTAGGCTTCTCAGACTGATTATGATGAGAATCACAATATTTATTTACAGGGGAATAAATCTGTGGTGTATGCTGTACGTCTTTTTGGTCTAATTGTTCAAATGGTGAGGGGTGATGAATTGCCTTTGTCAATTTGTCATATAGTTTGGCCTCTAAATGGTCAATAGCAATTGAAGTGACTAGTATCTCACTATCTTGGCGATGTGAATAATATTTGTGATTTTCTTCTCACTGACTTCAACTTATTCTAGTGTTGATTACAAGTAGAATCAAAACAGATGTACAGAGGTCACTTGAACATCGTTATATTACACTTATTTGGCATTCCTTAAGCATCCGACTGTCATGTTATTTTTGTTTCAAGGTTTTGCAATTGAATTTGTGTGAACTGTAATCTATGTTTGCCTGTAATTTAGTTTTGCTGGTGAAGGTTTGTAGTTATTAGTAGATCAAGGGAACGAGGGTGTACAAAGTACATTCCACACACTTCTTGTTGATCAAATAGATTGATGGACATTTTGAAGGAGAAATACGAAGAAATATGTACAAAAAAGTTCTTATCTAATGAGTCTATTTTTATCGTAAAAATTTATGTGTCACGGTCATATTATAATTTTATCTTTTCAAGAACGTATTTATCTACCGTCATCCAAGTACACTAAGAAGAAAAATAAAACAACATATCCGAGTAATCTCGTTAGATTTTTTATGAAATAATAAAATAATCCTTCTTGATATTTTCTTTTGTTCTTTGAGTAATTCTTGATATCTTTTAAACAACTCCGAAGCGGACCTCAAAACCCATTCGATGATCCAACCCAACATCTCTTCGGCCTCCTCATTGGGCCTCTATCCTGTGCCAAAAATTCCAGACACAGCAAATGCCTTCTGTTTGAAACAGGGGTCTATTCCGCCACTGCTCTCACCACTCCCCACTTCAAATCCCCCTTTCCGTCCACCGGAGAAATGGTCATGCTCGCCGGCGACGTCCCCTCTCTCCACTCCGCCTGACCTCAAATCAGACACCTTCTCAGTTTCAATGCTTTCGTCTCGGTGTTATCGTTGGAGATGCAAGCGGGGAAATCGAAATCCGTCCATGGAAACACAGCCGTCTAAGCTTCCGACCTCGAGCGAGGATTATTCCTTCAGCACGATGGCAGATTTGTTCTCCTCGAAGTTGACGAATTCGTCTTCGTCCGGGTCGGGGATGACGTCGTCATCGTTTCGCTGAGGAATCTGCAGGCTGCGTTCAAGTGCCAACGCTCTCTCGGTTCGTGTGCTTTGATGAATCTCGATGTCAGTGGATATGTATTTCATTATCGTTAGACACTTAAAATTCAACTAAATCGTTATGGTATTTAGTTGCGTTATATTATGGACGGTTATTAATCAATTATTTAAAATTAATATAGTATATTCATTGCATAAAGAAATCCATCATATTTTGGATTATTCGGTTCAATAGTTTGATCCATTTCAAAATTGTGTCAATCTATATAAAAAAGATCAAAAAGCACATGTAAGAAAATAAAGGCACAATTTTTTTTTCCAACCACATAATTTTTCCTCATTCATCTTTTTAATTTCTATCTGTGAACGAGTTTTTGGCACGGGATGAAACGGTAGTCGTCACCTAATTGAACCCAACTAAAAAGGGTGTAGATAGAGCTTCTGAACTGGAGAGTTAGATTAAGTGGTGGGAAGGTCGACTCGGTCAGTTCGCAACCATTATCCCCGCATCAGCATGGTTTTTACTTTTGAAGCTTTTAGTTTTGGATAATCTCAATTTTCTTGAATTGCCCAGCTTTTTCTGGACAATTAGGTTAGACAATTGCAAACAAAAAAGATAAATATTGATATAACCGCATCGTTTTGTGATTGTCTGTGTATTTGGTGGAGTCCAAAATTTGATCATCACGTAGTTTAAGATTATGATTGAATCTTTTATTAAGGCTTTCTATATACATAAGGGGATCAGACCATGTGTAGTTCTGAATTTAGAAAGTTCTTCGCTATTTTCGATTTTAATACTAGGTGTATCCTGATGGATCTAAGTCGGACTCTAACAGTCTTTTAAATGTTAATCCATTTATTTTATGGATTTTTTGAATTTATTTCCCTAAGTGTGAGTTTAGTTGATTTCTTTCAATTTATTCACCTAAGTGTGAATTTTAATCAAGGTCAATTATTTCATCAAAAATTTCATGATTTTTCAGATTTTATGATTGATTTTCCTAAGGTCGGATTTAGATGATTTTCTATCATTTTTTCTTAATCTATCTAAGTATAGCTAAGATTTTAATTTAAGGGTTTTAAGATAACCTCAAAATATTTTCTAATTGATTAAATAATTTTTGATGATATATTTAGTAATCGTAAACTGATTTTTAGGTCAAATCTAACTAAACAAATGAATCAATCAAATAAAATCATTCACCTAAATGCGAACTACAATGCCTACTAATTTTAGCTTGTTTATACCGAATTCCTCATAATTAAGGAACTCCTTGACAATAATTTTTTTAATGGTGACTGATATGACTGACTTCAAATTCAAATTGCTTGTATTTCTTCCCAACATAGATAGTGACATGTACATGCACACGTCTTAAGGTAGAATATGGACAAAATAGAGGCTAGTGATTTGTCACGAGAGAGTGGGACAATTTTTTTTTAATCCTAACATGTACATAAAGCATGACATCTTGGAGAGTAGCATGATGATAAATGACATTTATATCATTTATTTATATTATTTTATATTTGATTTTAGATGTGTTTTCGTATATTCAAATAAATTTTCATATCGTCAAGTTATTTTACTACTTTAATAAGTTGGTGGAGTGTTTTGAATATTGTTGTATGTGTTTGATATATGTTTGTATTAAAATAAGTTATTTTCGAGTACTGTGACACTATGTTGTTGAACTTTCATGGTTACTGGTCTCACTTTATAAATAACAGTTTTTTCAATTTCGACCGAGTTAAACTATGAACTTTATATCATTGGAAACCTCTAAATGTCTTGTTTTCAGTGCACTTTGAATCGCATCAAACAGAGCTTTATATAAAGAATTATGCTTATTTTCGTATAAGGTATTTTTCATTTCCGTAAAATCGTGACAAATAATGTTTTGATTTTTATCTAGGTAATTCTTCATCTTTTGTATCATATCATTGGCCTAATAATATGATGATGTGTATCCTTGGTATTTTGATATATAACATGGCCATATTCTTCCTATTTTGTTACATTGCTAAATGTAATAAATAAAAAAACAAAGTGATCATCTTGCACTTTTTTTTAATAAACTCAATCATATATTATCTTGATGAGAGTCCCTTGTCTTGTGATGATTTGAAACAAAAATAATATGTTAATATGAACATTTTGTCTTGTTAAACGAGGAAGACTCGTGGAAGTAAGGGAGAAAAATAAGAAATCTTTTTAATAATTTGCAATGGTGACTGACAAAAGAAAGATGCTTCACTCAATCTACTATCCCACTCAACCCACTATCCCACTCAAAAGATGCTTCTCTTCCATGTATAAAAGAAGAGGAGCTCACTTCCCAATATACTATGACTCGGAAATTCTTCCAGAGTGTTTCAATACAAGTGCATATGTGCTATTGCAGTGTTTGTACATCAATAAGCTAATTATAACATTGCATTCATTTGATTTTATTACAACATGTTATCAGCAGGAGTTAAGCTCAATCCAAGTTCGTTCTACATCTCATTTAACTACCGTAAAGATAATTCATGTGAGATTCTTCAATTTCATATACCACATAAAAAATCTATTTTTATACTATTCATGTACTCTGTCGGACACTGTCCATGTACTATCGGTATTGTTCACAGTCTGAAAACAAACTGTTTACATTTGATAATGCACTGTTCATAGCCAGAAACACACTGTTCATAGTCTGAAAATGCATTGTTCATTGTCAGAAACACATTATCATAATCTAAAAATCACTGTTCACAGTCAGAAATATACTATTCACGAACTTAAAAAAAATCTATAATTAGTTATTTTATTACCATATGCAATACTTGTTAGATCTAATTCTATGATGACAATTAATCCAATAGAAGAAAGTTATATTTTGCATTATCTTGATAAATCTTCTAAAAAAATAATATTCATTAAGAAAGTTAATAATTTTTATACATCTACTAATTGTGATTATATTTTCAAAATGGTCAAGCTTATCAATCTGGAGATTGCTGCTCTTGACATCTCATGGAATAATTATTTGACATGGGTTTTGAAGGATAAATTGCACCTTGTCGCGAAAGGACTTGGTGAAATTGCTGCTCTTGAAATCGCAATCTGGAGATTGCTGCTCTTGACATCTCATGGAATAATAATTTGATATGGGTTTTGGAGGATAAACTGCACCTTGTCGCGAAAGGACTTGGTGACACCATGAAAGATGAAAATAAAATGTCCCAGCAGTACAAAGTAAGAGCATTGATTTTTATACGTCATCACCTCTATGAAAACCTAAAGTCTGAATATTTAGAGGAAGAAGAACCTCTAATATTATGTAATAATTTAAAAACAAGATATGACCACCATAGGATCGTAATACTACCAATCGTCCGAAGCGAATGGAAAAATCTCAAATTACAAGATTTCAAAAGTATTTCTGAATATAATTATGAGGTATTCAGAATTACTTCAAAACTGAGATTATGCGGTGATAAGATAACAGATGAAGATATGCTTGAAAAGACATATACCACTTTCCATACATCAAACATAACCTTACAGGCATAATATCGAGCGATGAGTTTTAAGAAATTTTGCGATTTGATAACCTATTTGCTTGTTGTTACAACAACATAGAATTCGTCCCAGTGGATCTGCCCCTGTGCCTGAAACATTTGTAACATACTCTGAAGGTAATATTAACACTTCTCGTGGGTGCGGACAAGAACGAGGCCGTAGCCAAGGCCGTGGCCGTGGCTGTGGACAAGGTCGTGGTCAAGGACGGGGACGTGGACAAGGTAACTACCTTACACCCTGTAATAATTCGGGACCATATAAAGCAGAAGGAAAGCGAAAGAATACATGGGTCAATCTTGAGACCCAAAATCAACAAAAACATCACGAAGATCAAAATCAACAAAACCATCACGAAGATGCATGTTATCGATGTGGTGGCAAAGGACATTGGTCCAGGACTTGTCGAACACTAAAATATTTAGTGAATTTAAATCAACAGTCCCAAGGAAAGGGTAAAGAAGTTGAGATCAATCTTGCTATTCAAGAAGCAGCAACCCCAGACAATGTTATCCAGAATCAAACACTGCCAGAATATACAGTGTCAAAAGATACAACTCATCTGAATATATCGGATTTTATCCAATCAAGTATGCATCTTCGAGAAGAGGATGATCTTGATTAATTATATATAATTTTAATTTATTTATCTTATTTCTTCTTGTATGTGTGTTTATTTATAGGAATAAAAATCATGTATTTCTGTTTAAATTAAATAAAAGGTTTGTGTGTTTATTCAAAATATATACAGATAATTACAAATCGGAGAAGAAGATACATGCATAGTGAATTGCGCCACAGCTCATACTATTCTCCAAAATAAAAGATATTTTTCTCATTTAACATTAGTCAAAGCTAATGTTGGCACAATCGCTAGAAGCATATATTTAATTGAGGGATCTGGAATAGAAAAATTAGTACTTTCAAATGATACTAAAATCCTTATAAAGGATACTTTATATTCCTCAACATCTACACGAAACTTATTGAGTTTTAAGAATATACGATTAAATGGTTTCCATGTGGAAACAGGGAGCGAACAAGTTAAGAAATATCTTTATATTATTTCAATAGTATCATGCCAGAAGCATATACTAGAAAAACTCACGACACTCTTTCCTAGATTATATCATATGACTATTAGAACAATTGAGTCGTATGCTACTGAGAACCTAAAGTTCGCTAACAATAATGCATTAATGATTTGGCATGAATGACTTGGTCATTGAGGAACCAATATGATGCGCCGCATTATTGAAAATTCAAACGGGCATCCATTAAAGAATCAAAGGATTTAACAAGTTGTGATCTATCATGCGCAACATGTTTATTGGGAAAACTAATTATAAGGTCATCACCAGTAAAGATTAATGTTGAGACTCCAGCATTTTTAGAAAAAGAATTCAAGGCGACATATGTGGACTTATTCACCCTGCAAGTGGACCATTCAGATACTTTATGGTACTGATTGATGCATTAACTAGATGGTTACATGTTTGCCTTCTTTCTATAAGAAATGTAGCTTTTGCAAGGCCATTAACTCAAATTATTAAATTACGAGCATATTTTTCAGATCATCCAATGAAGACAATTCGTCTTCATAATGGTGGAGAATTTACATCAAAAGAATTTAATGAATATTGCATGTCAATTGGTATTACTGTTGAGCACTCTGTAGCTCATGTTCATACACAAAATGATTTAGCTGAATCTTTAATTAGAAGAGTTCAGTTAATTGTAAGACCATTGCTTATGAAAAGCAAATTACAGACTACAACTTGGGGACATGTAATATTTCATGCTGCAGTATTGATACGTGTTAGGCCTGTAGCCTACCATAAGTATTCACCATTACAACTCGTATTTGGTCAAGAATCAAATATTTCATATCTACGAGTTTTTGGGTATATTGTATATGTTCCAATCGCATCACCCCAACGAACAAAGATGGGTCCCCGACGTAAACTTGGGATATACGCTGGTTTTGATTCTCCTTCAATAATACGATATTTCGAACCATTAATCGGAGATGTGTTCACTGCAAGATTTGCAGATTGTGATTTTAATGAAAAATGAATTCCCAAAATTCGGGGGAGAAAAGAAGAGAGAAAGTGCACATATTTTATCAAAAGTTTGGGATGAAATATCATGAAAATCATCACTATTGTCCTTTAATGATCCTCGTACTAGTCAATCTGAACATGAAGTTCAAAGGATTATTCATTTACAGAGTATCGCAAATAAAATGCTCGACTCATTTACTGATTCAAAGAGGGTAGTTAAATCTTATATACCAATTGTAAATGCTCCTGCCAGAATTCCAATATCAAACGAATCAAATACTGGCAACACTCTAGAAGAGTGTAAACCTCGCCTGAAGCGTGATAGATCTGTTGGTGCAAAAGATACAGTTCCTCGTAAAAGAAAATCGAAAGGTAATGATGTTCTCGAAGAAATCATTACAATGGATAATCCATAAAGGTGATTAATGAAAAGATAGTAATGAGAAAACTATCGACCAACAATCACTTACAAATGAAGAAATTTCGATTAATTATGCTAATACGTATATTGTGTGGGACAAAAATGAAATCAAGATAGATGATATTTTTGCCTATAATGTGACATTAGATATCATGAATCCAAATGAGGATCCAGAACCACGTAGTGTGGATGAATGCCGACAAATAAATGATTGGCCAAAATGAAAGAAAAAATTCAAGCAGAATTGGATTCTTCGGCTAAACGTGAAGTTTTGGACCAGTAGTCCAAACACCACAAAATATCATACCGGTTGGATATAAGTAGGTTTTCGTTCGAAAACGAAATGAGAAAGGAGAAATTATGAGATATAAAGCATGCTCAGTTGCTCAAGGTTTTTCACAGATAGCAGGCTGTGATTATAATGAAATCTATTCTCTTGTGATGGACGGAATTATGTTCCGCTTCTTAATTAGCATGGCTGCTAGAGAAGAATATAATATGCGTCTAATGGATGTTGTGACTGCATATTTATATGGATTATTAGACACTGACATATACATGAGGATCCCTGAAGGAGTTAAGATGTCAAGTGATACACAACCACAGAACTTGTACTCAATTAAATTATAACGGTCATTATATGGATTAAAACAATCTGGAAGAATGTGGTATAATCGTCTTAGTGAGTACTTGTTAAAAGAAGGATATATAAATGACAAGATATGTCCTTGTGTTTTTATCAAGAAAACCAATTCTGGTTTTGTTATAAATGCCATATATGTAGACGATTTAAATATCGTTGGTACTCTAGAAGAGATCATACAAACCGGCAATTACTTAGAAAGAGAATTTAAAATTGAAAGATCTTGGTAAAATGAAATTCTGTCTTGGCATACAGATTGAGCATTTGTCCATTGGAATTTTTGTCCATCAATCGACATATACGGAAAAATTCTTATGTCGTTTTTATATGGATAAAGCTCACCCGTTAAGTACCCCTATGATTGTTCGATCACTTGATGTGAAAAAGAATCCATTCCGGGCACAAGAAGATGGAGAAGAATTACTTGGACCAGGAACAGAAGTTCCATATCTCAGTTCTAATGGTGCACTAATATACCTTGCTATTGGTACAAGGCGTGATATTGCCCTTGCTATTAATTTATTAGCAAAATTCAATTCTTCACCAACTAAAACACATTGGAATGGAATAAAGAAAATATTACGTTATCTTCATGGAACTACAGATATGGGTTTATTTTATTCAAGAGAGACAAAATCACATCTTATTGGATATGCAGATACAAGATATTTGTCCGACCCACATAAAACAAGATCGCAAACTGGGTATGTATTTATCTATAATGATGTGGTAATTTCGTGAAAATTCATGAAGCAGACATTAACTGCAACATCTTCAAATCATTCCGAACTACTTGCTATTCATGTACTACGACTCGAAAATTCTTCCAGAGTGTTTCAATACAAGTGCATATGTGCTATTATAGTGTTTGTACATCAACAAGCTAATTATAACATTGCATTCATTTGATTTTATTACTACAAAATCAAATCGATATATGTTAATAAAGAAAAAATAACATAAATTGGACTTACTACTCTGTCTTCACTAGTCTTTATTTTCTCTATTATTTTCTTTTATCCATTGTTTTTGTAATCCCCCTTAAGCAACCAGAGGAGAGGAGAAGGGTAGGAGCAAGGTTTGCATACACCATTCCAAAGATTCATCAAGCTAAACCAGGTCATACCGAGAAGGAGCCGGTCTTGTTAGAGGCGACTTTGCACTTGAGTTTCTTCCTTGTCTTGGATTGTTTTGGTTGTAAAATCCCTTACATCCTTGAAGATACTTTGTTGTTATCATGTTATAAAGTTTAATGAAGTTATTATGTTGTTAAGTTGTGTATTTGTCTATTTTTAAAGTGACTATAGATATTTAAAATTAATAATCATATATGGTTCACTCTATAAGTTTAAGTGTGTTTGTACTATGTTTATCATGAGATAAACCTTTTATAATTGGGATGATGATGAAGTTTTTCCATGTGATCTAACTATTAATGTTTTAAGAAGAGTTAAATATTACAAGATCTAGATTCATTGAACAAGTTGGAACATATTCATGATTTTGACAAGTAACCTTGTTCTAGAATTTCATGTTAAGGATAAAATGATAACATGTATCCTTAAAGTGTTAAAAACCAATATGCGAAATCAGTTTGTAAACACTCAGAAGTTCTAGAGAGTCGATTTAAAAATAAGAGACTTTTTTGTGGCCTTTAAGAAAATCCGGTATTTGATAAATGATCCACATAGCTCTAATTTGAATATAATTGATACATACTATCTCTGTCCCAATTAATTGCAACGGTTTGATCCGATACGTGATTTTATGTGTACGTTGAATTTGTATGGAATTTGATGAACAAAGAATATTTTTTTAGAGGTGATAGGGTGTAAGTGGGGTTTAGGAAGAGAATGAGAGAGGAGAAGGAGGAAGGAGGTAGTTGGGTAGTTTGATTATAATAAATATAAATTCATTATCAAATAAATATAAATTCATTATCAAATAAATATAAATATAAATTCATTATAATAAATATTTTGAAACTAACAAAAAAAAAAAAGAAAGAAAGATGTTACAATTAAATTGGGACGAAGGGAATGTCAAAATCGATCTTGGAATTGTTGATTTAATCCTGTACTTGATGTTGTTGTGATTAAAGAATTTTATGATTTGTAAAAATTAGAGAATATATGAGTTAATTAAATTGAAAGGAAAATTAATATCTTAAAAAACCGACAACACTAACATAATTGACATTAAATAGACATATTTATGTTAATTATGTGCTTTTTACGATATGATGGTTAATTACTTCTTATTCTAAATTATGCAATCCTTATTGTCACATATTTTAACTTAAGAAGATACTTGTGTAACCTCGATGGAGGTGCATGTTAGGAAATTTGATAATATGACCGAAAAGGATTAAATTAATAACTCTAAAATCTTAACTCATTAGAAGTTAATGAATTGATAAATGGATTCGTCATCCCAAGTCCATTAAAAATCAGAATATTTTATTAATTAAAACTCATTTTCATCATGTTAAGGTCCTTTATAATCACTAGTGTATACGCGTGTAACAAAAACAAAATCTGAAATTTCGATCGATTCAAATTAAGGTAAGATATCTAGTTTAATGCTTAGTTTCTATTATCCCTGGGATCGATATTTTTGTACTCTCCACTCTACTTATGAATGACACCTGCATTTGCGTTATATGTCTAAACTGTGATTAGTTTGGTACCATTCACATGATGACATCTAGGACAATAGCACATATTGATTTCAACCTCATGAATTTCTAAAAGACCCAAACATCCATAACCAGGCAACGATTTCACCCAAAAAAACAAAAGAAACTTCAAGCTCATACGGTCATACCTTGTTTGATATTATGGCATCGATCACATGCTTAGAACTGAACTTCTCTTGTGGTATTGAACGCGGTTTGACAAGGACCAAGGTTGATCGCCGACGCCAGTTAGGTCGATGTAACACCGTGAAATTACATGTCCAATACTTGCTTGGCACATGACGTTATCGTCGTTTCGAACACTTCTCAAAGTAAGGCGATAAGATTTCAAGGGTTTAGATATCAAAAACATAGAAACTTATATGAAATAAACAAGCTTACAATATTCTTGTTTACATGAAAAACCATAACTTTCATGAAATAAAACAATAAGCTATTTATTCAACGTCGCCCTGTGAAACGATCTCATCCCACGTCTCTTTATTTTCTGAAATAAACATGTAACCGTGAGCTCAAAAGCGCAGTAACACAAGTTACATGTCCATTCTAGGGGTCCGACATACTTTTTATGTAATGCGTTTTCCATACACAAACAGATGCAACGCAAACAACATCCAGCAACCATATGCCAAACAGAAATATATAAATACTTATATTTATATATATATATAGGATAATAAATCATGTTGATCAGATTTAACCTTGTTCCATAAGTTCTTAATCATTTTAAGGTATTATATTTTATGTCAAGTTAGACGAGATGTTTTAAAACGTCTTCATAACTTGGGAGGAGATATCACATGAATAATAAAGTATTCACTTAGTATGACGAAAATAAGGACAACTGGATTGGCTTCGTGGTCTCTGTAGGGGACCCAGGACGGTTAATTCTAACCAAACACGACCAACTCATAATGCCGTTACGTGCCTACTCAAGGGTTGTTTAAACCCTCCCTAACTAGTCATGTAAACTGTAGCCCTCTCAGTCATTGATAATTACAATAATTGCATTATACTCTGGATTCAGGATTTTCAGGCATATAATATGAAATTAATAATATCAATTCCATGTGTAATAGCAGGTGACTACAATGGCGTTTTATATTTTCTGGTGAAATCACATTTGATTATATTCGGGGTTATCTGAAAATAATTCCCCACCCAGGTATTTTTGTAACGTTTTCATGATTTAATATTTCGTTACAAAAACGATAAATATTATTATACACGCAACAGGAACAGGCATAGCAGATGATCATGAATAATTATAAAATCTATAAATATTCTACATATTCATCGTTATAATTTTATTATGCAAATTATATAATAATCCAGTTTTCACGCAAATAAGTCACGTTTAAGATAACGATGTGTGTTATCTTGTCATATTTTTGAATATGAAAATCACAAGCGATCAATTCCCTTTTGCCGATTATCAAACGTATCTACAACAGTAACATAATTAACATAAGTAACCTTGCATATCACTTTAAAACAATATATATGTGTGCATCATATATATAATCATAACACATATACTTATTTATTAAACCAGAAGGAGAACACATATCCCCTTCTTCCTATGTACAGCTTCACTTGAAGAACCAATGGAAGTTCAGGCGAGGACTAGAGGCATTGGCGATGGCCGAAATATGGCCGTCGGTTGGACCAAAAAGGTCGGGCGAGGATGGGGAAGGCCGGGAAGGGTCGGGGATGATCGGTTATGATCGATTATGGGTGTAAGGGTGGCTGTCATCGCATGACGGTCGTCGCCGCCGAACTTGATGGTCGAATTCCATTCGGCCTTGGTGGTTTCCGGCGTCGAGGAAGGTTGACAGGGTTCGCGTGTGGTCGGATTTGATATGAGTATTTAATTTTTGCTTAGAATAATAGTCGTTGTGAGGATCTCGTGCCTCTCACGTGCTGGTTATATGAGCCATGGTCAGATGTCGTTCACGGGATGAGCGGTCATTTTCATTTCTGTTAGTTGGGGACCATTTGCTTAGGAATCAAGCTAACTAGAGGAGAGCATGTAACAATTCGTCAGTGATGAATGAATTGAAGCTCTTTTCCTCTCCCTAAATTCTCCGCTCATATTCCTCCCCCTAAATTCATTTTGAAATCTCCTCCATAACTCTTCTTCTCTTTCCTTCTCTGAATTTTCCCCTCTCCTTTCCCAGATCAGAATTTCAGATCATATCAATTGGTATCAGAGCGAGACCATGGCTGATGATACTTGTTTGACAGAGTATCGTAACAGCATGGAGGAAGATCTGACCAACAAATTTGAAGGACGATTGTATGAAAGTATGGACGAACTCAGAACGTTTGTAATAACCCAAAATTTTGATATTAGTTATATTACAAAATATAACGCTATTTAAAAATACGAATTATATAACGAATACGTAACGTTAAACATAAAGTTATAATGGTGTAACGTATGTGTTTAACAAATGTATGTATTAAATATAACGTACGTGCGAAGTTATAACGTTATAATATACGTATTTGGGCTAATAAAATGCGATCACGGAAACTTTCAAAATTTACAACGAAACAAATGTCACTAAGTTAGAAATAATTTTGCCTATTTACGGATATATTTTTCGATAAAATAATAGAACGAAACATGTATGAAAATAGACTAATAAAACTCAATCGAGGAAAGCGAATTTAAACTCCCTCCACCACATTTCTTCTCTTGCACACAAACCACGTGCGTCGGACACTATTCCCGTGCACGCTCGTCGTCTCGCCCAGAAATCCCACGAGCGCCTACCAAAAATCTTGGATGGGATCCTGCCACACGCTGGTCATCATCAAGCTCATCATTTCATCACTCGTTTCCTCCTGCATCCTCTCTACCAGATTTCCCTCTTCTTCTTCATCCTTCACTTGCAATCCCCTTCACCATCATCAAACCATCTGCAACACTATCAACCTCACACTGCACCAGAGATGAACCAAGAAGGCGGAGCCAACGAGGCAACAAAAACAAAGGACGACACGACTGGACGACATGGTGACGAGTTGACGCCGCAAGGAACGAAGGTTTGAGGTAACCAAACCCGAACCGATGCGCTATGCTCGTTATGATCTCGTTTCCTCTATGTGTGTTTTCAAATCATGCGTTGCTATGAAACGTGCATGAACGAACCATTTATACGTGCTATTGATGAGACAAATAAGCTAGTCGCGGACGTGACTGGGCATGTCGTGCCCGCGACAGCTGTCACGCCCGCCACTGATCTTGGTCGCGGCGGCGACACATCCCATTTCCTGAGTTTGAATAGTCGCGCCTGCGACGGGCTCTGTCCTGAAGACAGAATGCCTCGGTGCACCAAACACCATATTTTTTTTAGTAGCGAGACCCCGTTCTTGGTGAGCATAGCGCACATTCATCGTGAAGGATTAACCTAAACGCGTATATGTGATACATGAGCCTTGCGTATAGAAAATGGATATTAAATATGCATGTATGACTATACGACACCTCTAACCGCGCCGTGATAGGTGCAAAATAAACTACTAAGATAATAATGAATCAAATCATACACTAGTACGTGTTATAAGTAAGCTATATCCTCAAATATACAGATATAAGGTGATCTTATAATGCATGAACAACGATAAATGAAATCATCATAACGCATGTCTAAGGAAGCATTGAAACGAGTTTGGGATTTACACTATGAGAAATACAAATAAATGAAATGCAAACAAACGATGAACACTTAATCAAATATAAAGGCTGAACACTGTACATGGTTCATGAACTGTCAAGTCATCTGTCGTATTCCTCTGATAATGTGTAGGAGGTTATATCCCATACTGTCGTAATCTCATCTGCTCAAGTTATTACGAAGAAGGTCGAACGTGATGTTCTTTCTTGAAAATCTTTATCGAATGTCAAGTAAAAGTCATCGTGACTTAACTCTAGTCAAACTTCTTGAGTCATCGTCATGTGTAAACTGAAACTAGATAGGGAGCGTTGGGCAGCCCCCATCCTCTTAGCATGCATGTAACGGCTTCAACACCGGACGAGGCGGGGCCACTGGCTACTCTCTGCAGGGAGACCTAAATCTATCCCAATGAGAGGCAAATGGAGTCCGTTGGAAGCACACTTTATCCACTAAAGTGTAAGACGACGTGCAATCGGTGCAAGTACGTACTAGATCGACGGATTCTTATAACCCGGTCGACGATTGACGAGTCTTGTATTCAAAATCTGTCTGTTGAAAACTCCCTAGTCATGGGCTCATGCTAACAAAAATGAACATAAGAAACGTGAAATCATACAAATACTCACACGTAGTATAGCATACTTGTTTTCCTAAAAAATATAAATATTTTACTGGTACTCATCGATTCGCCATAGTCGAAGGAGTACCCTGCAAATGTGAGGCATATACTCTAGGTTACTGAGTTTCATACTCACAGGTTATGTATTCCGTTTGCAGGTGAGTTACCAGACGATCAGTGAGGACGTTAGTCGCCTTATATATTTTAGGAGATATTGTGATGAAACCTGTAGTCATTTTGGATATGCAATAAATGCCATGTCCTAATCATGTCGTCAAACTATTTAATTAAATAGCTTCCGCACTACTGATGTAAAATGATTTGTAATATCTGAACAGGTTGAACTGAAGTATCACAAGTATTTTTCTTGACCCTTGATACCTCTAGACCCGTTTGGTTTGGTTAGCCTTATCATGAACCGGGTTCGTGACGGCATAATGTCACGTTTCCTATCAGCGGAGCTCGGGGTGTTACAACATTGCTGCTCGGCAACATGGATCGACATGAGGGCGAGATGGCAGTGATCAAGGCTTCACTAGCAGGAATCAATATACAACAACAACAGTTGCGAGACGGGCTTGATCGAGCACCACCTATGGGGTTACCAGCACCTCAGGTAAATATGGAACCCAGACGGGTAAACCCTGATCCTATCCCAATTCCAATTCTATCTCCTGTTGGACGAAACCCACCCCTAAACCAACTTGTGGTGCCTGATCCGTTGGTGGAGGCTAGGAATGCGGTGATGCGAGTTTCCGAGGTTTGAGGGGAGTGATGTCAAGGGGTGGATATATAAGTGTAAACAATTCTTTAGTGTGGATATTTCACCCACAGGGGATAGGGTCAAAATAGCCTTGATTCATTTAGATGGAAGAGCGCTGGTATGGCACCAGGCTTACATGAGACTGAGAAGGGTCGATGACTGGCCGGAATGGGATGCGTATGCTTTGGCGATCCAAGCTCGATTTGATTTGACCCCTTACAGTGATCCCATGGCAGAGCTGAAGAACCTGAGATAAGAGGGTAGGTATAGTACAACCGTATCATGATCAAATTGATCAGCTCCTCAATCGTGTTGACATCTCAAAAGCATATGTTATAAGTCACTTTGTAAGTGGCCTTAGAGATGATATTCATTTTCCACTACGAATGTTGCTGCCACAAACCTTGTCACATGCCATTTCATTAGCCAAACTTCAAGAAGTCACCATCGAAGTGAGCCAAAGAAAACCCAAACACCCACCACTCTTGCCAACCCCAAAAATCCCATATAACCCGAAATCTCTTAACACCACATCAAATAGACCAACCTACACCAACTCTTACAGAAGTCCTTCCCCATCACCTCGACCCATAAAAACACTCACTGACAAGGAGATAGCGGAAAAGAGAGAAGCATCTGTGTTTTTTTGTGATGAACGTTTCACTTCTGGTCAGAGATGCAAGAAAGGGCAATTTAAAATGGTGGAGATTCTTATAGAGAGTAAGGAAGGGGTAGAAGAAGAGCAGGAAGTAGAAACTGAAGCAGAATTAGACTCACCTCAAATATCCACCTATGCTTTTCCTGGAGTGAGTTCTTTTCAGACTATGAAGGTGACTGGAGTGTTGAATGGTAGACCTTTGCACATATGCATGGACATGGGAAGTAAACATAATTTTCTTGATTCTGGTGGGCAAGTGAATTGGGATGCAAGCTCATTGAAATTCCTAACCCCTTGAAGGTGGTTGTGGCCGATGGTAACACCCTTGATACTTCAGCATTGTCCAAGGATTTTCAGTGGGAACTTCAAGATGGATGTTTTAAGGCTGATGTGATGTTGCTAGCCCTTGGAGGGTGTGAAATAGTTTTGGAAGTGCAGTGACTTTCTACCCTAGGGAATATATTGTGGAACTTTGACCATATGAGGATGAAATTTAATCATAAAGGAAGGAAGTGCATAGAACAAGGAGGAAAGGAGGTGAGAATACAACTTATAGAAGGAAAGCCTTTGAGTAAGGCCATGATCAACCCATGTGCAGTACATTTATATGCACTCCAAATCTAAACCCTCGTCAAACCTAATACCACAAAAGAAAAGAACCCACAAAAACCTTATCCATACCCTTTCTTCTTCAGTTTTACCTTGACCACTGATCCTAAAAAAGAATGACCATTAGAACTTCACATGCTCTTGAAGGAATTCAGTGATATCTTTCAAGCTCCTAAGTCTTTGCCCCCTCACAGGTTTTGTGATCATACCATTATCCTGAAGGAGGGAATATCACCTATCAATGTCAGGCCGTACAAGTACCCTACCATTCAAAAAGATGTCATCGAACAAATGGTGAAAGAAGTGCTGG
The DNA here is from genome assembly GCA_035668315.1 of Drosera spatulata. Lineage (NCBI taxonomy): Eukaryota > Viridiplantae > Streptophyta > Magnoliopsida > Caryophyllales > Droseraceae > Drosera > Drosera spatulata. Next base: position 22,658 of record JAOVYX010007415.1, on the reverse strand, counting down.
ATAATGGAGTGATCCAAGCTAGTACTACCCCATACTTATCGCCAGTGGTCCTAGTGAGAAAAAAAGATGACAGTTGGAGAATGTGTGCAGATTACAAGGAGTTAAATAAGCACACTGTGAAGGACAAGTATCCAATACCTGTCATAGAAGAGCTCCTGGATGAACTGTATGGATCTAAAGTCTATTCTAAGATAGACTTGAGATCTGGTTATCATCAGATTCGTATGAATCCTTTGGATGTTTTCAAGACCGTATTTCAAACTCATGAGGGACATTATGAGTTCTTGGTGATGCCATTGGGCCTCACAAATGCCCCTTCCACCTTTCAAAGCCTTATGAACCACATGTTTAAACCTCATTTGAGAAGGTTTATTTTGGTCTTTTTTGATGACATACTAGTGTTTAACTCTTCTTGGGAAGAACATTTGGACCACATGAAGGTTACATTTGGTATTTTGAGAGGCAATAGCTTATTTGCTAAAATGTCTAAATGTACTTTTGGTGCTAGACAGGTGGAATACCTAGGTCAAATAATGTTTGGTGATGGAGTATTAACCAACCCTGAGAAGATAGCAGCGATTGTCAATTGACCCGTACCTGATACCCTTAAGAAGTTGAGAGGGTTTCTTGGCCTCACTAGCTACTACAGGAGATTTATACAGCAAGCTAAGCATGCCCTTGACTTCTTTCTTGAAGAAAGTCTTTTTCAAATGGTCTCAGGAGGCACAAAAGGCCTTTGAGGGTCTCAAAAGGGTAATGACACAAGCGCCTGTCTTAGCCCTGCCAAACTTTCATGAAGACTTAGTGATCGAAACAGATGTCTCCGGAAGTGGATCTAGACCTGTTCTAATGCAAAAGGGACATTCTATAGCATATATCAGTACCGCCTTGTCTTCAAGAAATGCAGCTCTTTCTATTAAAGAAAAGGAACTCCTTGCAGTGGTTTATGCAGTTGAAAAATGGTGCCCTTATCTGGTAGGGAGGCACTTCTAAATTATGACAGATCACCATAGTCTGAAGCATCTCTTATAGTAGAAATAGCTGACTAAATTGTTGGGGTATGATTATGAGATTATCTATAAGAAGGGGAAGGAGAATACAGCTGCAGATGCGCTCTCTCGAGTCACAAGTGCAGAAGTGATGTCCTTGGTGTTCAATACCTTTTCCAACGATCTCTTAGAAGCTGTACAATCCAACTGGGATGGGGATGAGAAGATTGCAAGGTTGATTGAAGGGCTCAAGGCAGACCCTGTTTTTTCCTCTAAGTATACTTGGGTGGCAGGTCAATTAAGGAGGAAAGGAAGATTGGTGGTTGGGTCGTCGCCTGAGCTCAAGAAGAGGATCATCAGTATGATGCATGACTCTTCGATGGGGGGTCATTCAGGGGTATAAGCCACGACCAAGAGAATCTCCGAGTTGTTCTACTGGAAGCACCTAAAGAAGGACATCAGAAATTACATTAGGTAGTGTGAGATGTGTCAAAGATGCAAGTACGAAACCGTTGCTACTCAAGGGCTGCTACAACCCCTGCCGATTCCCCAGGAAACATGGGCCGAAGTGATCATGGATTTTATTGTGGGACTCCCTCCTTCGCATGGGAAAGAAATCATCTTCGTGGTAGTGGATCGCTTGAGTAAGTACAACCATTTTCTTCCCCTATCGCATCCCTACACTGCAGCATCAGTCGCGAACGCGCACTTCTATGGGTTGGGTTGATTTGTATTTTGGGTTAATTTTATGGATTGTGTCAATTTCTGAAATAGGCCTTGGTGAATTTCTTATGTGATGGATATCCTATATCAATCCCTAATAATTGATTAATCATCCATAATATATGAAAATTATATATAAAATTTTGTTGAATTTTTTATGTTCACAGAAATGCCCCTTATTGTCTAACGTGACAATGTTATCTTTGCCAATGCTATAAGACATCAATTCAATTAAATTTGATTCCTCATATTTTTCTCTTGCCTTATTTTAAAATTAGGAAGAGAATCCACTCTAATCACTTCTCCCAGTTCCAATTCATCATCATCTGAAGACCTCATCTTTGGCATCCGCGAGCAATACGGTGCAAGCCGACAAAAGAAAATGAGAGGTATTATCTGTTTTTGTGATTGCTTTTTATAGTCCAAGATTTTTGATTTTGAGAGAAAGGACCATAGCCTACATCATCATTATTGATCCCATGGAATTATTTGTTTGGGAATGATGATAATGCATAAGGATGAACAATGCATAATTAGCTATTTATGCGGATGAATCGATTGAGAGGCTAAAATGAGGGTTCTGTTTGTTGATTTTTTTTTTTTTTACTTCTTTTAAATGTTTTTGGAAGTCCATGTGCAGGGTCAGCACTAACACCACAATGTTTTTTTCTTTTTTCTTTTAGTGTGAAAGAATTTCATTAGATGTTTATTTATTTATGATTGTTAGCTTTTTTGTTGTGTTGCAAACAACACCATGACCTCTTGCCAGCAGTCCAACGTTGATTGACACCGGCAGCTTTTTTTTTTTAATTGATTTTTTTTTCATATTTATACACAACCACTCAAAGAGAAAATGAAGAACTTTCAAGTGAACCTATGCAAATGGGCTAGACACATGACGATTCATAGCCCACATGATCTGAACCTTATGTCAACTTGGAATGCACTTCGTCTCAATTGACCGTTTTTGAAGGCTGCTACAACCTTTTGGGATCTTGCTCTCAATTTGTTCCGGTTTGGGGATGATGAATTGTGCCCATTGCGAGAAGACTTTGAGTCGGTCCTTAATAGAAAGCAGATATCTGAATATGAGCTTCTTGTTCCAACCTTTGGAAACGAGGTCAATGTATTGAGTAACATGGCGTGGCTCTCAACTGAAGAGACAAGGACCAAGTTATGCACTGCAGATGATATGATTGATCTAGAGCGTCTAGTTTGAGTATGGTAGGGGGGATCACCACTGATTAGTTATCCTCTGCTTTAGGTTGCATTGCTGGATTTTTTCTATTGCAGCGAGTATGAGGGTTGCAATGCTAGTGAATATAATGCTAAATGATGGATTCCTTGGAGGTGTCATTGTAGCTGGTATTTATTAAGGGTTGAGATTCTTAAAGGGAAAGCTTACTGGAGGATACATGTATGGCAGTACATGGTTACTTCAGGTATGGTTACAAGAGAAGTTAGGCTTTTTGAGAAGCCCCGAAAAGATTGGATGACCTATGATATGTCCTAATTGTCTAGGCATAGAGGTTGATTGAGAAATCCTTGTGAGACGTACGATGAAGCTTTGGAGTTCTTGAAATGTAGACAAGGAGCCAGTATTGAGTGGCACCTTTGCAGAGATCAATATGTCGTTGAAGGGCCCCCAAACGATCAATGTCCGCATATGTAGTCTGAAGTTTAAAGAGTGCTATTTTTCAGGTTTGGTTCTGAGACAATTATTCTATGCTCAGTCTCATGTTTATTCCCATAAGAATCTTTGTGATATGGACAGATTAGATTTGTGCTATGGTCCTGAAGCGTTGGACGATCGACGATCCATTTGTGCAACTGCTTCGATGTCTCCGGCATCTCTTCATGGAATCACGAACCTCGCGATGCCCGAAGAGCTTTCAAATAAGACGGAGACAGAGTAGCCTGTGTTTTTCTGTTCAATCAATTGGCACTCAAGGTAAATGTTTATTTGGGTTTCATTATCATTGACATGGTTCATGGGTTTGGGTCCTTTGGGATATGATATCGTGTTGGTGTTTTGGGTATGTTTCCATGTTTGTTGAAGATGAGAAACAAGAAGGCATGGTTTATGGTTTAACGTATTAGGTTTCTCATGTGCTCAAACTACAATCTAATGCAAAAATAAACCATTATTTTTAGAGTGAATTCTTGATAAATATCCCTATACAATTTTAATTACACAAAAGTACCCCATTATTATTCATTTCCATTAGCTACCTCATAATCAATTAGGAGATCCTTTCCCCAAATATAATTATTCCATCCAAAATTCAATTTCCACGAATCAATTATTTTTAAATCCAATAACGACGAACTGACGATCGACCGACGATGGTCAGAACAACAAACTGACGATGACGACGACGAACTAGCGACGACGAGGACGAGAATGATGAACTGAAAACGACGACGAGAATGACGAACTAACAACGACGACGACGAACTAGCGACAACGACAAACTGTGAACGACGACTACTAGGTGACGAACTAAAGATGAGGACAACAAACTAATGACAACGATGACAAACTAACGATGACAACGACGACGAACTAACGACGAAGACGAACTACAAACGACGACGATGCCGAACTAACGATGACTATGACGAATTACCAACAACGATGAACTGCCAACAACGATGATTGGAGGACGAACCGACGATGACGATGATGAACTAAAGACGATGACGACGACGAACCTACGATAACGAACCGTTGACAAAACGCAATATGGAGATTCAATTTTTCGATGACGAACGGACTACAAACCGCATAATTCATACTACTATGGATAGATGAATCCACCAAATCTATCCTTAACGATGAATTGATCTATGAGATTGATTAATATATTGATCGATGAGACAAAGATAAGAATGATCATATATTAAAAGATAATATATCAAAATAGGAAAGTACAGATTTGATTGTTTTCTTTTTTTTTAAGGTCAACGTATAATCTATCAAAAATAGAAAACTACAGATTTGATTGTTTTTTGTTGGGGTACTTCATTAGAATTAAATTGGGTAGGTGGTACCTCTCGGTAATTTTTTCTTATTTTTAAGCATTTATTTGAAGTTATTTTTAGTTTTTTCGTATTTATTTTTAAATAAGTAAGGTTATTAGGATTTAGATTATTTTAGATTATTTGTTAGGATTCTATCTTATCCTTTGAAGTTTTATAAATTTTGTCTTTGTAATGCTATGCAGATAGAGATTTGAGAATTGAATAAAGTTATGTTTTGAGTTTTGGGGAATTGTTTATCCTAATCCTATGGTGAACCCCGGGTTCCCTAGTTTTTTGATGCCCAATGCTTTTGAGAGTTTCTACCCAAATGTTGAGTCACGCTTCTGTTTTTGCATCAGTTGGTGTCAGAGTAAGTTCGAGTCGTTGAGAGATTCGTAAGGAGATAGTCGAGATGTCGTGGAGTACATTTCGTAAACCTATTAGCTCCAACCCGAAGCATTGTCGAGAACCGTTATTGCGAGAGCGACGAACCACTGAATTGGTTGTGTTGAAACATCAAGTGATGGAAGAGTTTGATGATCTAATTTACGATGTGTATGATGATGAACTTCTTCTCAAGAAGTCACATATTCACAACAACCGAGAGATATATGATAACGTAATATTTTATAAACAAGTCGAAGCCTCGATAATCATCGATGATGTCGCAACATTAAAGAACAAGCTCGAATGGAGGAGCACTTCTAGATTATCGTCATTCCAATCCATCAAGTATTTCAAGATCAGAGGTCATGTAATGACGAACAAATGGCATCACTTGCTTGAAACTCGTCCTCGAGTTTAGTCTATTCGGGGGAGAATAATGCAAAAAATAAAATATTATTTTCAAACATTTATGTTTGAAGTTATTTTTAGTTTTTAGTTACTTTTAGTTTTTATTTTTACATAAGTAAGGTTGTTAGGATTTAGATTATTTTAAATTATTTGTTAGGATTCTAGCTTATCTTTACAAGCTTTATAAATTTTGTTTTTGTAATGCTACGTAGGTAGAGATTTGAGAATTGAATAAAATTATGCTTTGAATCCTTGAGATCTATTTATCTCAATCTTACGGTAAATTGGGTGTCCTAGTCGATTGATGTCTTACTTTTTTGAGAGTTTTCACTCAAATCATTGAGCCCGCTCCTTTTCTTGCATCACAAACATAGGCCCGTTGAACAATCCAACTCAAACTCTTCTTTCTATTCTTTGGTTCTTCAAAGACAATTTGGTTACTTTTTCTAATAAGCTATGTGTTGTATTATGGTGAGCTCACTGCTTACATATGTGTGCTTAGCATTAGCCTATAAATAGGTTCATTGGGTTGCCTAATTTAATATCAAACACAAGACAAGAAGTTAAGTAGCTAAAGTGTAAGATGTTCTTGTAAGGTCCTTAGAGTGTTTCAAATAAAAGTGTGTTGTGATTTGTGAGTGCTAAATATTATTAGAGTGTTGTTATTTTCTAAGTGTACGGATTTATAATATTCTACTCTTATTAGAAATTACGTGTCTCGATATATTTTGGTTCCGACGATCCGATTTCTCAACACGACCAACACATGCACGTGTAGATTCTTGTTAGTATATAATATGTGTGTAAAAATCCCAAGATCAAAAGCTAATTTTGTAGCTACTCAATAATGATATGAAACCCAGTTTACAGTTACATTCACGTTTATGTGAATCCTTCCACATATAGGTGAGCTAAAGTTAGATTAATTACACCAAGGGGACAATCAGTTTAATTTGTACTTAGGTGAGACGAGTCCGACTAATTCATATCTAGATGAATTATATAATTTAGAACCTAGGCGAAGAACTAAAGTTTACATTTGGGTAAACTTGAAACTTGAGTGAACAATTTGGTGGAGTCAAACCAGCTTAAAGCCCAAATAGAGGATATAGGAGTGTTTGGTGGAGGCAAGTTTTACGGCTTAAAGCTGAGTTTTCACCGTTCAGCAAAAAGCCATGGGGAGTAACTTATCGTTGAACGTCAAAACTCCAAAATTTCTTTGACCAAGATTATTGTCCATTTAATTTTCTCAAAAATTCAAAAAATTTCATTTTGTCAAGATTTCGCCTTTCACCCCTCACTGCTTTCGCAACTCTGACACCGTCACAACTCTAACATCTCGGGCAATATTAGGGAAACAAAAATTCGAGATTTGGGTTTGGAGAACTCCAATTAAATTGAGGTTTTTGTTTAAATTTGAAGGTTTTCTGTTGAGATATCATTTCTCATGGAACAAAAAATGATTGGGTGTTCATATGGCCTAAACATGTTGATTTGGGTGTTCATGTGGCAAAGGATTGAAGAAGACAATAGATATGCCTCTCTTTGGTTGTGATATTTCATCAGAAAATTATCCAAATCTATACTTTTGAGAAATTAATTTCAAAAACATACAAACACTTCTCCAAAATATAAAATTTCATCTCATTCACTTCTCTGTCCTTCCTCCCCGTCAACCTTCTCCAAAACACACATCATCGTCACCATCATCACCTTCGATGACCACCGTCTTCTCAAAATCATCATCGTCTTCACATGCAGGGAGTTTCTTGTGTCCGAGAGCGAAGAGAAGGCGTCCAATGTTTTGTATAGAGGGAAATTGGAAAGGACGAATCGGACGGTTGCGGTGAAGCGGTTTTCGAGACAGTCATGGCTGGATGCCAAATAGTTCGTGGTTGTAGTTACTCGATTTTCGATTCCATTCGATTCAATTCGGTAAATTTGGTGTTTGATTTTGTGTTGTGAATATGAATGGTGGAAAAATTGGGATGAGATGAGGTAGATTCAAACCCTGATAGATTATTGTATTGAAGCGTTTGTCAATTTTTGCGTCAGATGCTGCCCAGGCTATGAGAAACAGGAGGTCGAAAATGAATCCTGATTTGATTCAGAGATCTTGGAGACTGTAGAACTTGATTTTTGTATACGCATTATTTCTTATAGCTTCATCATATGAGCTTGATATATAGTTCTTGATGTAATTAGATTGTATCAATATTTCGTGGACTTGATTGATTGATTCGAGCTTGATTTATATGTGTTTTTAAATGACGTTCTTTGTTTTTAACTGGCGCGTTGTGTTTTGTTCAGACGCTCTGTCTGAAATAGAGCGTTTGAACAAAACACAGAGCGCCTGAAAAAAACACAGAGCTCCTGAAGAAAAAATAAAATCATAGCGCCTGTATAAAAAAAATAGAGCGACGGTGGCCGGATTCCGACCAAATTTCGACGACGGTGGTCGGATTCCGATAAGATTCCGACGACTGTGATCGGATTCTATCCAGATTCCGGTAACGGTTGGGTGATGGTGGGGATTAGGGTGGAGATGAAAATAGGGTTAGGGATTTAAATGAGATGGATAAATTATATGTTTTTGGAATTTAGATTCCTTGTGTAACTTTTTGGTATTTTTTCCAAATTTTTGTATGTTTAGATAAAAATCCTATATTTCATTGTTAATGTTTTTTTTTGTTCTTTATTTTACTAACAGTAAAAGACTAGTAATTTAATCCTATTAGATTTTTGTGATCTAATCCTGTAAGTGAATTATGCAAATAAACTAATTCTATAATTTTTGTGTCTTTTTATGCATAGTCTGTCTATATATTACTTGTGATTTAAAAATTTTCACAATTGAATGATGTTTTTGTTAGCTTTTTTTAATTATCACATTATTATTGTAAGTGAATTATGCAAATATGTCAAAACAAAGCTTATATATATAAAACACACTGTTTAATTTGTCTTTGGATTTAAGGGATTTTTACCAAACGTAACCAACTTATTCTGAAATCTCTAAACTATAACTTTTAAACCATAAGTCGTATAAGTCACTTCTTTTCAACTTAATCAAACTGCCCTAGAATTTATATTTGGGTAGAGTAAAAATTAATTTCACAACTTAGGGTAATAATTTGTATTCACGCTCAGGTGAATAAAAATCCCATAATCCTCAATCTTGGTGGCTTTTAACACATAAGTATATCTTTTAGAGCCTTACTTAGAAGCAAATGTGAAGACAATTAGTCTTAAAATATATACAACTATGGAGAACTTATTAAATATATATAACTATTCTTAATTACATTTTTATGGACTATATATGATTTGATCCCCCATATATGTAGGAAACCATATTAAAAAATTCGATCATTATCTTGAACTATGTGGTGATTTGATCTTGGGTTCCGCCATGTATGTAGGTTATTGTCAAGAAATACGATCATTTCAATATCCATCTTTAATTGTCTAATCTGATTGATCAAGAAAAGCTAAGCAATTCTAGGAAGTTGGGATTAGTTAGATTCATTATATAAATGGCTATTTGTGGGTTATATTAATTGTTATAAATTAAACTAGGCTAATTAATTGATCTATAAAACATACGAGCTCTTATTTTAGTTTTTAATTAGGCTAATTAGTGTGAGTTGAGTTGATATTCATTGGTTTATGATGAGTAGGTCCAATAATTGTTATATGTTTATATATATCAATTAGGTCATCTTTTCTAACCCTAACCTTGCTATCAAGCGGTGACTCATTTACTATTAGTCGTTAAGGACATTAGAAAAGTGATGTTTGTTAATTCTGTTTGTGAGTTTGTGCGGATCTATTCAATTATGTGCGTATTATGATTAATTTTTGTTACGTATCTATGACGATTTAGATATGTATATTATTATTTTTAATTTTTAATTGATATTTAAGATTTATTTATGATGATTTTGTCGTTGGATTTGTCTACAAGATTATCCAAAACAAAAAGAACGGGAATGATGGGTATGGGCAGTTCAAACGACCTTTCCACCTCTTAAGTCTTAACATAGCTCCTGAGTCTAGAATATTCAAAGACTATTCGACACTCTTAATAGTTGGGGCACAATTAGGTGGTGACTCCTGTTCCATCATCCTGTGGTGAAGACCTACTCAGATGTTCGTGTTGCTTCGTTTGTGATGCTGAAATGTCGTTGAGATTTGGATGGTTTGTTTTGGGGAATTTGATGGTGATTGTGATTTTTAGGGTTTTTGCTCTAGAGGTAATGAATGGGTTTGGTGCTGTGTGGAAGTTGGATTTAGAAATTGAATTTGAGGTAGTAGGAGGAATCCGGAGAGATTGGATTCGATTTGGAAAGAGCTATTTTTATGGAGAATCAAAGATAGTGAATATCAAATCGAACAAGTATCTTTGTTAAGGACGAGAGAAGTGTGGTCGCCTGATTAGGGACATGACAAGTGCCAAGTCGCACTATCTTTGAGACTCTCTCATTTAAAACTCTATGTATGATTGGTGGATTGAGGAAATTTATCATCAAAGCACACAATGTGTAAGAGGAAGTTTACTTGTTGAGATTACATTAAAGGGAGTACTGATTTGGTGGTGTGAATAATTTGAAGTGTTGGATTTGTGAATAATAACAGGTTTAGTGTGCCGGAAGCAGTGCTGTTCATGGCTGTGCTGAAGTTCGCCACCGAGGAGTTCAAGGTTGCTCCTCAGACCAGCACCATCATCACCAATGGTAATTATTACCTCTTTATTATTGCTTCTTTGATTTTGGTTGAATTGATCACGATAAGAATTGTGATGACTATGGTTATGATCTTGTGGTTGATTGAAGTAGTGTTTTTTTTAAAAAATATTGGTGAATTAGGGGTGTTGGATGTGAAGGGTTAGACTGCTAGGATTTAGAGGATTTTGGAACTATGGTGTTTTTGCATTTCTGTTATTGTCAGATCACAACTTGAATCGTCCGAGGTTGTCCTTGTTGGAGAGCTGTGGTGGTTGAAGTATTCGCTTTTGATGTTATGCAACCTTAAGCCCATGGATTTGTACTCCAATAATCAACTTGCTTAGTTTCCACCTGCAAATCGGCAATTGCAATATTAGTGTTGGGTTGTTTAGCGTTAAGAATTATTGTTGTGGTTTGAAACTTGCAAGTGTCAGTCTATCCAGTGGTTATGTGTTGATCATGGACAAAGAGTATGCGAACGTGATGGATATATTATTTGAGCTTCTCTATTGACAGCATGGAGCGGACAAGGTGAAACTGGAAACCTGGAATTAAGATGTAGCGAAGGCAATGTTCTTACACTTAGGTTGTCACAAAATTGGGTTCTGCTATTTGGGTAACCATACATATCCTGGTTTTTCTCAACTTTTAAGGGTGCAAATGTGTATTAATCATAGTTTATTTCACCTTTTCCTCCTATATTTGGAAGAGGTTAAAAATGACTTGTTGACATTTTGTTTTCCAGAAAGCTTAGTCCGTCTTTGTCTCTTTGAGATTCTCATTCTCTTCTTACTGTAAGCAATCTCTTTCCCTTCTTTGATGCAGATGGTGTTGGAATTAATCCTCAGCAGAATGCTGGTGAGTAACCTGTTGCTGTTATGCGGACTTAGTTATAGGTTTTGGCATGCATTTTTATTAAGGACCTGTTTGTCCTTTTCGACTTATAAGTCAGTTTTGTTCACTGAATCCATCTTTCGTGATGTTTTACTTGAATTGTTTCTGCTCTTACATATCCTCTTATTGTCTAGTGTTTACTGTGTCAGGGCTCTTAGCCTAATCTAGAGTAGCAAGGCGACAACTCCTTTCTTTCATTATCAATTAAAATAAATAGCGTAGAATAGTCTACATACCAGACAGCCTCACAAAGCGTCTGGTCTATGGTAGTACTATATGGGCCTGGAATGAAACTCCATCCATCCTGTTATTACTCATGAGTTATGAGGTGGTTTTGAACTTGAAGATTGTGAAAATTTGAATCGGAGCCATGGAAAAAATAAAAAAAGAAGAAGAAGAAGAAGAAGAAAAGGAAAGGAAGTGTTGGGTTTACTAATTAGCGCGTCTGTGAAGTCTGGAGTCAAACTCCTTTTCTAAATATTGGTGTCAAATTGTTTTTTCGTGTTTGTTGCTCTCCTGGCAAATACCTAGAGATGCGTATATCCATTCAACATGGGCAAATCAATCAAACAAGAATTTCATTTTACTGAAGGAGCCGGGAGGGCATTCTTGAGCTTGTCGTATAAAATCGGTAGTTTAGTTGTGTTCTTGGTCACATGCATGTTTAATCGATCTTTAAACTATCTTTTATAACTCTCTTGTATAAGAATATTGTCTGCTATGACACATATGTATCTTGTTATTATGGGTTGTATCAAGTATGATGGCGTTGATGTGGATGAAAATTTCAGAAACTTTGGAACCATTTCAGGAAACATCTTTCTCAAGCATGGCTCCAAGCTGCAATTGATTCCCCGTGACAGAGCTGGTGCTTCTTTGACATACTTTTAGTTGATCATATTTACAAAGCTGAAGATAAAAGTCGTCTAAAGCTTGTCATATTGGTTGTCTTTGGTTCATCATGCAAGAGATCCGAGATTGGTAATCAACAGTCTTGGAAGTTCAGAAAGCCTCCTGATGATACTAGCTTTCTTGTGCTAATGTTGATGGGAATCTCAAATACTAATTTTCACAGTGAAATAAATGTGTTCTTCTAGACTGATTTTCTTGTATGCTGTATATGTCTTGTTTATGTGATTGTTCAGAAGGGGATTGGCGATGAATTGCCATTGCCAATATCTCATATGAAGTTTGGCAATCTGAATGACCAATATCTCATATCTTCGCAATGTGAATAACATCTCGGAAAACGTTATTCCACTTATTTGGTGCCCGGTACTCCTAATGCTCCTCGTTGTTCGATAGACTGATTGACATTTAGAAGAAGAAATACTTTCTACTGCAAGTATTATAAATTGAGTCCATTTCTATTGCAGGAAGCTATGCGCTGCACTCTTAGGTGTTAAGGTCCCATCTCATTAGAGCAAGTGCAATGGAATTTGGGTTGCTATTATCAAATTATAGCAATAATCTCAAAATTATGTGTTCCAATGGTCTTTTTTTTTTTTTTTTTTTTTCATGTTGTATTATAGCTTTTGTTAAATTGATTGTTAAATCTGGCATCAAATATGGCAAACTTATATTTTAGTAAAACTTTCAAACATTGATAAAATTTTTAAAATATAAAAAAACTGACATTTGGTTCTATGCTAGCCACTCATCAAATATCATTGCTATGTTACCATTGGAGCATCATGGATAAATTATACACATTTTAATACTATTCTCATCAAAATTATAATAATAGCCTTGCCAAAATAGTTATCGGCATCGGACTTGCTCTTATCAATGTTGATATAAATCATAGTACTCTCTCAATCCTATTTATTTGTAATACTGAATCATCACTGTATTATTAAATATGTATTTTGAGGAGTTTCATTATTCGTTTTAATGACGTAAAAAAATTACGTTACTGATTCATGATTGAAATATATTATTTAAATTATTATAAATATTTTATAATAATATTTTAAAAAATAATATTTGATCATTGTACGAATGATAATAATTTTATTAGTTACGTAAGCACATATTGCAAACGAGGGCATAGGAAAACATCATGGAATGGGCCTGGGAACCATCTCTTCCTCGCGTCTGTTTGAAAATCGCACAACAAGAATGCCAAGCCTCGAGTCCGCCACTGCCCTTCGCCACTGCCCATTTCAAACTCCCACTCTGCCTTTCCCCTTCTTTTCTGTCCACCGAAGAAATGCTCCCCATTTAAAACGTCTCGTCTCGGTGTTATCGTCGGAGATGCAAGCGGAGAAATCGGAATCCGTCAATGGAAACGGAGCCTTCTAAGCTTCCGACCTCGAACGAGGATTATTCCTTGAGTACCACGGGGGACTCCTTTACAACCACGAAGTCGTCGAATTCATCTTCTTCGAGGTCGGGAACGACGTCGTCGCCGGTTTTGCTAAGGAATGTGCAGGCCGCGTTCAAGCGGCAACGCTCTCTCGGTTCGTTTGCTTCGACTGCTCTCGATGTTTGTGGATATGTGTTTGTATTCGTGTTGCTTTGTTTGTGAGGCTGAAATATGGTCGAAATTGCAATGGTTTTAGGGGTTTTTGGTTGTAATTGTAGTTTTTAGGGTTTTGGCACTGTGTGAATTGGTTTTGGTGCTGTTCGATTTGCTTAGTAGTGTTGATTTTTCATAGACTATCTTCCTGCCTTCATAGTAAGAAGGCATAGTTAGCGAGGAATAGTGAATGGCGAATCAAACGAGCTCGGAGCATCTTTGTTAAGGACGAGAGTTGTGTGCTTGCCTGATTAGGGTCATGAGAAGTGCCTATTCTCTCTGTCTCTGACACTCTCTTTAGGAACTCTATCTATAATTGGCGGATCAAGGAAATTTATAATCTTGTAGGAGGGAGTTTATTTGCTGAGATTGCTTCAGAGACTCTCTCTTAACATTCTTCTTAGGCACAACTATACGCTTTCTGTCGGCACCCAAATCCTTGTCGTGTTCCATCTAGTAAATGTTTAACCTTATAGCTCGTATATGAAACAGTAGATTAGGATAACATGAAGCTGTTGATTTGCTTTTGGGTAATGAAAGCTGTTGATTTCTTATTTTTTCCTTTACTGCATCTTTGGAACATTAGCGCTGGCTCATATTTTGTTTGGTAGTTTCTAAAAGTGCGTTTAGCTGTTTACTTTTGTCTTTTGATAGGAAGGAGAGCGGGAGCCCTATGCGTGCTTAGCTTTGTTTAGGTAGAACACAAGCATGTCTTTTTCTGTTTCTGTAAGCCTACATGGCACTGGGTTTCAGTTTTAGATTCTTATGCACATCGGTAGATTAATCTAAAAGAAAAAGGGAAAAAGAAGTCAAGCCCTTGATTCTTTTTGTTTCTGGTTTGATGGGTGAAATGCAGGTCCAATGCAGTCTAGTTTAATGCCAAGGCGTGTAGTGCCCCAGCGAGAGAAAGCCAAGGGATGCTCAGGAGACAACAAGAAGCCACTAGAAGCAGGATCAGCCAAGAGTTCCGTGGGGCAGAAGAAGGATGTGAACACTGTTGTTGGGGGGACTAAGGAAGTTGCGCCCATTTTAGGGCCAAGGCGCCTGTTGCCCCCATTGAAAGAGAAAGGGAAGGGTTGTTTAGTGGATAACAAGAGGTTACAGGAAGTGCAAAATCAGATCATGAAGAGTAGCATAGGAGAGAACAAGGATACTGACACGACAGTTGGGGAGTGTTTAGAAGATGCATCCATGGCACCTCCTTCTCTTTCCGGGACTATCACGAATGCCTTTGAGGATAACCATGTCACTTTTCGTGCTCAGCGAAATGGACAAATCTTTTCGAACACTAAGGAAGAAGATGATGCAAAGTCGTCCGTTACTTTCAAATCTCAATATGTTCCAGGTGCCAATATCTCCAAGAAAGTTCAGTTTGCTTTGGCAAGTAATTCTACTTCCAAGGGTATAAACTATTTCCTTTTCCTTTGGTTCTTGCGTGGATTTTAGTCCGTGATGGATTTGCATAGTTATCATTTGTGGTCGCAGCATTAACGAACTCATGAAGTTTATGCTTTTTTTTTTTTTTTCTTTTAACACTCAAGTTATGTATTTGAAATCATCTAACTTAACTGATGGGTTCCCTAAGTTGCGGAAATTGTTTGATCATGAGAGGGAAATATTGGGAGCATGCCATTCAGCCGTACTCTCAATGCAGGTGCTGATGCCACTCATGCTAGTGCAATGGACAAGTTATCTTCTCACATGGGTTCATTTGCATTGACAGATATGGAATGGGACATGAGCAGTCAAGTGGAGACTTCAAATATTACAAACAATGAAGCGAAGGATAATGTATGTAGGAGTATGGATATAGATGACGGTAACAAAATGTCTTCTCTTCAAGACCAGCTTCATCAATTCGGTAACTTTCTACATAGTGATGTGGGCCAACCTGTCACTCAGTCTTCATATATTGGATCATCTTGCGTGACTACAGCTTCTGCCTATGCAACACCTGCGCCAGTTCTCTGTTCTACTTCAAATTACTCAGGCTCTCAACAAGAAAGTGCTCCTTGTGCTGCTGTGGGTGGCTTAGCAGATGCTAAGTTACATCCAGAGTCTATAACCCAAATAGATTCAGCTATACAATTATCGTCATCAACAATGCTCAGATCTACAGTCATCACGGAACAGCTGGCCATTGCAAGGCAAGCATCAAGCACCATTGCCGATGTCAAAAGCGGTTTTAATGAGCATCATCAAACCAATGTCGCAAAGGAAAAGGGAGTATTGAAAGAACCTTCTCCAGTCAAATGCAAGTCTATTGAAACAAACAAACATAGTGCCATTGATAATATTGTGGCAGGAGCTGTACCAAATTTGACAGACCCTTCTTCTGATAAAAGGTTAGAGCCTTCTAAAGCGACAGTAGAAAAGGCTGTTACTGAAAAGGGTGTTCCAGCTCCCCGCAAGAAGCACTATGATCCTGACTTATTCTTCAAAGTCAATGGAAAGCTTTATCAGAGGCTTGGTAAGATAGGAAGTGGTGGCAGCAGTGAAGTTCACAAAGTTATTTCAGCTGACTGTATGATATATGCCCTGAAGAAAATCAAGCTTAAAGGTCGTGACTATGCCAGTGCTTATGGATTTTGTCAGGAGATCCTGTATCTTAACAAATTAAAGGGAAAGAGTAATATCATACAGCTGATTGATTCTGAGGTACTATTTATGTTTACGAGCAATCAGCACAATAGAACTATAGCCACATAAATTATGCGATTAATTTCTTACTATCTACTACTTCTCGCTGCATGGTAGAGCTCTATGCTCCTATTTTGTTTGTTCCGTCTCCCATATTTCTACCCCAGCTTGCCATCATGGTCATTTGTGTAGAATGACAGTAGTCTCTATTGAGGCTAGATTGCTGGGCTCATAACCCTGAGCTTTTCTTCCTAGCTATCAAATCCATAGTCGATAAAGGTTCCATAGTCCGCATATTGTTTTCTTCCATGGGTTGAATGGTTTCTTAAATTTAGATTTTGAGCCACTGCTGTTGTGTTAACTTATCAGGTCACTGATAAGGCTTTGCTTGAAGAAGTCATGAAAGGTTTCATGACGCCCAGAGATGGAAGAATTAAGGATGACAGATATATATACATGGTTCTGGAATATGGAGAAATAGATTTAGCTCACATGCTGGCTCAAAAATGGAAGGAAATGGAAAGCTCAGACTCGTCCGTGGATGAAAACTGGCTTCGATTTTATTGGCAGGTCTGTTGGTTTTACTGTTTTGTCTGAGAGTCATACTCATACTACATATAACTCCCTCCCTCCCAATAAAATTACAATGCTTACTAAATTGGGCTGTCCCAACTAAATTATAATCTAATCCTATTTGAAAATTTTTTCCCTACAAAAATACCAAAAGATCCTTACTATTTATTTTTATATCACATCAACCCACCTCATCACTTTTTCTCTTCCTTTTCTTTTTCTCATTCTTCTCACTCACAAAAATTAAAGGATAATTTAATCTTTATATCAAAAAACAACACACATAAATTATCGTGTTAAATCAAATGACAATTTTGTTGCAACGGAGGGAGTATCAGTTTATATTTTCTGTCTGTTCTGCTGTTTAGAATGAGCCAGTTTTGAATCTGAAGTTAATTACATTGACCTTGGTCTTGTTGCAACACGAGCTAATCCTCTGAACTAGGAAGTTGGCGAAGCACTCATTAACACATATAATCATTCTCTAGTCTCTCTACACATGGCGTGTCATGGTTTGGTGTAAATGAAAAAGTAGGAAAAAGAGCATAAAACCCCCTAACTATTCGACAATGACACATGATCCCTTTAAACTTTGAAAATATACGGATGACTTCCTTATTAGCTTTTTTAAATGGTGTTTCGTGTCAAAATAATTTAATGTTTTTTTAAACTAGTGAAGAATATATATATGATCTTTTTATAAACTTGTTTAATATGATTTCGTGTCAAAATAATACGATTTTATTTGGATCCCCTGCTGTGGCTGTCGAACGGCAAGGAAGATCCATTGGTTGAAAGAAAAGCAAGGGCGGCAAAAACCTTTTTTTTTTTGTTTAGGTGATGGTGTAATTGTCACCATTGGATTGTCAACAGCAAATTGTTGTCCAAAATACAACAGCAGACAATCCCAATCCTTTTATTTGACGATATAGGGGTTAAAACGTATATTTTTAAACTTGATATGGGTCATATGTCACGGTTCAATAATTTAGGGGGTTAAATGCTACCGTATTTTCCCGAAAAAGTAATGCTTGTGCCTGCTGATTTGCTGATGGACTAATGTTAGTGCACCAGTAAATTTGTCATGGGTGTTTCTTTTCTTTTCTTTTTCTTTCTTTCTTTTGATTTGCTCTTAGGAGAATTTAATAAGCGCAACTAGTCTAGTTTGATCTTGCTGTATTCCTTGTCATCCTGGCAGCAAATCCTTCAAGCAGTGAATACCATTCATGAAGAACGGATCGTGCACTCTGATTTAAAACCAGCTAATTTTCTTCTCGTCAAGGGTGCATTGAAGCTTATTGATTTTGGTATAGCCAAGGCCATCATGAGTGATACTACAAACATCCAGCGGGATTCACAGGTTTCTCCTTCTTCTTCCACAGCATAGCCGGTCCATATTATTTTGTGCATATTATACAGGACGCATTTCTCCATTCTCCTTTTTCTTCCACTATAGTGTAGCAACCTTGTTCTTGAATCATGAACGTACTTCTGTATAGGCCATCTTGTATGTTTTACAGGACGCATGTTTCCTTAGTCTCCTTTTTCTTCAACAATAGTTTAGCAACCTTGTCCTCGAATCATGAACATACTTCTGTATAGACCATCTTGTATGTTTCAAACACATTTACTTATGTTTATACTGTCAAGATCACATAAACCTACCCATAGAGGTGAGTAGAAAAATTGGTAGATATAAGGACTCCTATTTCTCCTGTCCTGACAATTGAAGATAGCTACGGTTAACTCGAATTAGGTTGCTTCTGGTCTCTTTTTAATCGGGTTAAAACTTTGTAGGTGGGTACATTGAGCTACATGTCGCCAGAGGCATTCTTGTGCAACGAGTCCGATACTAATGGGAACGTCATAAAGTGCGGTCGTCCTTCAGACATTTGGTCGCTTGGCTGCATTCTCTACCAAATGGTTTACGGTCGGACACCGTTCTCAGAATACAAGACGTTCTGGGCAAAATTTAAGGTCATAACCGATCCAAACCACGAAATCTCATACGGACTAGTCCCCAACCCTTGCCTACTAGATCTCATGAAAAGGTGCCTGGCATGGGACCGGAACGAGAGATGGAGAATCCCTCAACTGCTCCAGCACCCATTTCTAGCCCCTCCACCACCACTGCACCAACCCTCTTTTCCCTTGGGCACCTGCAAAGCCATTCAATCGATTGCTGATTCATGTCTTGATGACCAGGAAGCATCAACACTGTGTAGTAAGCTTCAAGAACTACTAAATGGTGCATCCCCAGCATCACGAGCTGAGCAACTAAGCTTCTTGACTCAGACTTCAAGCCTCTGCTTTCAACTGGAGGTGCGCTTAAGGTTAACAAATAGTTGTATATAGAAGATGGGAGTACTTTGTATCATGTATTCCGCTTCGATTTTTGTGCATGTTTGGCTTTTGACGTGAGAGGAAGCCATAATCGATGATGTACTAAAAGAGAAATTCACTTCTCGTGAGCTGGTGTTGAGACTGTTTTGGAAACTTCAACGAGTTCAACAGTCCGATACAATTCTGGTTTTGTTCTGTCTTTTCCTATGTAGCGAAGCCAGGCTGCTACACATACTCTCTTGCAGGACTTGTCTTTGGCTTTGAAATGTAGTTATTCATTGACATGATGTATCAGGATTTGGGTTCCAATGTACTCGGATATCTAATCATACATGCTGCCGTATAATGTCAGTGTCCAATTCTTTGACAAGTTTAAGAGTATCTTACCGGAACTCGGTTGAATCTGTCCAGTGGGTGACGGTGCATTTGTTTGTAGGACTTCAAGGGAGACAGATTATCTCGGGACTATCTAGAGATGAGAAATACAAAATACTCCTATCAAATAAGACTAGTTATGAATGTAAAAACTAAAATTGGATCATAACATCAAATTGTTAACGTGAATACTCATTTTCCACACTCAAGTTTCTCCCATGCCAACGCTATAAAATCACACAAAGTTCCCCTGCACTGAACATGCAAAATCAAACCAATCGAAGGCAATTTGTTCCAAAGATCAGCAATGGCAAGGTTGATGGTAGAAAAGTTGCTCTTATGCATCTTTGTCGCTTTCGTGTTCATGGCAAAAACTTCATCGTCATCTTATGCTGATGAGGATTCATCGACAACATTGACTACATCGCTAGTTGAGGCGCCAGTGCCATCATCTGTTTTCGAGGAGGGAAAGTGGTCGGAGTGCCCGTCTATTTGCGGAGTAAAGGGGTACCCCAAGCCAAAGAAGTGCTAAGGTTTCTGTAAGCAGCGAGGGCATCCTAATGGCGGCGAGTGTTATTATCCTGGTATCGGTCCTTATATGTGCTGTTGTAACACCCCCTAAATTATCTGGAGAGATTTTTCAAGATGACGAGAGGTGTTTCGAAGTGGAGAAAAACTCTCAAGTGATTTGATTAGAGGTTTAGTGACTGATTAGTAATGCACCTTGGGTTTCGTCATGTGAGATTTGGATTTGTTTGAAGAATAACTAAAGAAGTTGGCATGCTATAATATTGCTCTCTATCTCATCCTGTTATGTGCTTGTGGATTTATTGTCTTTTGGAATATCATACAGAGTTTATTTGAATCGTTTCTTACACATGAATTTAAATGAGGTTGCAGTTCTTGTGACAATTAGACATTTGACTCAATTGCTTGAAGTCTTTGAAAACTGTACTAATTGTTTGCTTAAATAATACTCTCTTCATCTTATAAAGAACACAACATTTTGAATGTGCATGTTTGTCGATGTGAATTTTTATCATCATTACGGGATAATCAAATATTGTTTTATCCGAATTTTTTTCGCGAAGTATTAATCAAAGTATAAATTATACGTACTTTCATAACGAAAATTTCGAAACGATAGAACATTATTTCATCTTAAAATGAATCCCTTTAGAATGTGTGTTAAATAGAGTCAAAAATCAAAATATTGTATTTTTTATAAGACAAAGGAAGAACAATAACAAATCTTTTTACTTACAAGACAAACTACTTTAATTAACACAAATGGTATTGATGGTGTAGAACAAATATTTTTAGATGAAAAAAAGAAAACCCGTTTAATTGCTAAAAATGCTATACAATGAAGCATATCATATTGATTAATTATTTAATTAACTACCTTTCAAAGATTGTACCCTCTTACATTCATGCAAACCGTAACCTTCCCTTTTATGCATGCACATGTTGTAGATTTGCATCCCTTTTTGTTGATAATGGAGTGCCTCAAATTCTTTTTGAGCATGTCCGCGTTCCCTCTCCGCGTGTTCTTCATTCTCCGCCTGACTTGTTCGTGTGGTGTTCGTGTGATGTCCGTGTTGTTGCTTATATAAGAGGAGAAGTAGAGGAGAGGCGAAGAAGGTGTGGAAGTGAGGCAGAGAAGAGAAGCAGAGGAGAGATCAGTGAAGAAGAGGCAAAGAAAGGAGATAAGGAAGGAGAGAAAAAAGAAGATAAGATGTAGGGTTTCACATATACGCACATAAAAACACATTGAGGGTTTAAGGGATTTGTTTTAGAGATTATTATCTCTATCCCTTATTGTGAGATTCTCGATGTTTTAGGTGTAACTCCTTTTATATTCCTTATTTGACTAGTGGATTCTTCGTCGTTGGTGACCGACAGTGGTTTTTCCTGCAAGGGTTTTCATGTAAAAATCTTTCTCTCATTTATTTTGCGCACTTGTTATTTTTTGTGTTTATAATTAATAGACCCGTTCGCAATAAATTGGTATCAGAGCTTGGAACGTTTTAATCCTTATTTCCTACACCGGGTTCGCCCACGTAAGCTTAGGAACGAACGTTGTTAAGTTTGGTATTTAAGTTATATTTTTACGGGTTAGTTTTTCGTGTATTATTTCCACAAAAATTAATTTTCCCTCTGATGGACAGTGCTAGAATAGTGCTCAAACAATACTGAACAATGTCGTGAACAGTGTATGGACATAGTCACTGTTTACACAGTGTTTCGGTGAACAGTATCCGTCAGAAACAGTGTTTCCGACGTGAATAGTGTTTTCGGAAAAAAAAATTCAGTGGGATGGCGCCTATGAAATTTGATGTGGAAAAATTCGATAGTTCAAACAATTTTGGACTTTGGAGAGTCAAAGTCGTTGCACTATTAACTCAAGAAGGAATCGAGGAGGTTCTGAAAGGGGTTGATAAATTACCGACAGAAATGAAAGACGAAGATAAGATGAAGATGGATAAGAAGGCACTTACGGCTTTACAGCTGTGTCTTTCTGACGACGTTCTTCAGAACGTCCTGGAGGAAAAATCTACCAAGGCTCTTTAGGATAAGTTGTCCAGCTTATACATGAGCAAATCTGTTGCTTCTCGTTTGTACATGAGACAGCGTCTCCATTCTTTCAAATGAAAGAATCCACTACCTTACTAGAAAAGCACTTGACGGAGTTTCAGACTATCCTTATTGGTCTGAAAAATGTTGGAGTCACCATCGACGATGAAGAGGCGACAGTGATTCTGCTGTGTTTTCTCCCTAGTAGCTATGAGGTCTTTGTGATTACTATGATTCATAGTAGAGATTCCTTATCACTGGAAGACGTTAAGACGTCTTTGACCAGTAGCCAGCTGAGACACCAGCTCTCGGAATCGTGCAGGCCCTCAAGCTCTGATGATGAGCTATTCATCCGAGGGTTACAGGATCGAAGATAACAGGATAAGTTCAGAGGCCGATTGAAGAGTAAAAACTCGAAGAAATCCGACTCTTGTCACTATTATCATCAGAAGGGACATTGGAGGAACGAATGTCCTA